>VICI01000033.1:0-89440 GCA_019593645.1 Akabosia matsudoensis | reverse complement strand
AGTCTCAAGTCTGTACGTCCAAGCGTTTCTGAGATTTCGCGATAACAGACGGACGGACGGACAGACAGACAGACGGACGGACGGACAGACAGCACTTACGATCTTATAAAGCAGCTTTCGCTACCTAATAAAGGAGTTTTCGTTCATTATATTGCTGTTGATGAATTACACAATGAAAAGTTATACGAAGATTCACAGGAGGAATCGAAACGTTACCAATAAAAGCCGTTTTTTTTTCAAAACATATCCTTGAATGCCGTTTAAACCGTTACTAGACAAGTTGGTTGGTTTTTAAAATGTAGGACATGGTAGATGCTTACAAAAAGGTACGAAGAGTCAATAAGAGTTGAAACAGGTTGGAAGCTTTCCCAATTCTATATTTATGAAAATATTTATTTAGCAACATGAAAGGGAACTAACTCAGACTAACCAAAAGTAATAAATTCTCAAACGTCACTAGTTATTTTCTATCTGGTCCATGTGACCTTTGGTTTATCTTTCATTGCCGCATCATGTTCTGTCTCATGATTCTCATAATAAAATGGATGTGTCTTTTCGTCGGGTTTTGGACTATCGACTATAATTGGGATACAAATAACAATGATGATAATCACAAGCGCAATTATGCCTACACAAAATACTGCCACCTTTAACTTTGTCAGTGGAGAGAACCAAAAGAATTCCTTTAAAAGTTAAATAAAGGACATAATTAGCTTTCACAAATCTTATATTACTTATATTCGCAGGTAACAAACTTACAATTAACATAAGGCATCCCAAAAGTAAGACTTTCTCCCGAGTGTCCATGTCTACAGGAAATTCAATCTGTTAATTAAAATGTGGAACGTCGTGTTAAAATAAACCACCACCAAGTCTTTTGAAAAATTTTCGTAAAATTTAACTTGGGAAACTCACTCCCGAGGTTTCATAGTCAATAAACTGCAGCTCAGGATAACTTTCCTTCCACCCGTACTTAATTACTCCTATTTTCTCGCCTCTGCAGAGTATTGTGAAAGTTGCGGTTGACGATGGAAGAAACAAATTGGATACAACCAAAAAGAGCCTTTCTCCTAGCGCATTATACACGCTGTAGTTTACCTTTCTCCCGAACGCTTTGACATACCCGAGAGTTCTGTCTCGTGCGTCTGTAACTAGCATTTTCTATAATACACGAACATACTTGAAACTGATTTTGATAAGATAACCACTTCCCAAAGCACGACTTACCGAAGTCGTTTTTGACATGAATATCGATGGACCGATAAACTTCAGAATTTTATTCCCTTGCAAGTCGAATAGATCCTGCTCGAAGGATTTGTGTGCGTACAATATAAATCCCGTACATTTCACTTTCTCTACTTGAATTAAATACAAGATTTGTCCTTCGAGATTCAGGATTTGGTAGGCTAGGTCAACCTTTTTGTTTCCAAAACTAATACCGGCAGCTGTAAATTCAGTCAACTCAATATATGTTACCCTGTTTATAAGGAAATGCAAATTATGCGCGCATAACGCGATTAACCTACACTCCACATCGAGGTAGTCAATAATTCGTTGCATGAACAAAAGTTTATCGCCTTCAAGACATTTAAAAGCCTCGACAATATGGTGAAATTCTGCTTCCTCGTCGTCTAATGAAGATATAGGTAATTAAGTCGAAACTTAGAATGCGTACATTTAAAATTGATGCTTACCTGGGGATGAACTCTGCTTAACCTCAACATTACCACTTTTAACGAGTTCACTCAAATGAACATTGCTAGTTGTGACACTTCACCGGTTTAAAAAAAGGGATTTTACATCATTAACACGCTCTACAACAATTAAGTTTCACTTGTCAGATGCTTACTTACATTACTTTCGAATCATTGTATGGCGATGTTTCATTTTCGTCAGTGGAGTATTTCCTTTCCGTAGGTAACTCTTCGGGTTCGGGAGCCACAATGCTTGTTCTTTTTTTCCCTTTATTCCCCTTCTTCTGCTTGGATTTCGGCTTCATAATAGGTTTCGTCTTTTTAGCAGGGTTACCTACGGGGGTATCCTCAACTTGTGTACTTTCGTCGGGGACAGTTTGAACCTCAGACGCTTTTTCATATTCCTGACTCAACTTGTGTGTGCCTTGGTCCTGGGAAAACTTGTGATGCTGGGCTTGTGTTTCGTGGGTTTGATTCTCGTGTTCAAGGATTTCGTCGCTAATTTTATCAAGCTTCTTTTTGCGTTCGGCCAAGTCTCTTTTCGACATTATCCTGGCCAAGTTAGCTTGTCAGTTTGTCAGTCTCGAGAAAAGAAAAAACTGTTTTCAGCTTGTGCGCAGTGTTGACTAGCTCGATCACATCCCGTCCAAAACTTATTGCATACAAATTCAAAAATACGTGGAAAGTCGCAGTGGGGGTTTGCGTCGGAAAAATAAAAAAAAATCATAGAATCATGACAACTAGCTAAAAATCGGATCTTTGTGAATGAAGTCTCGTCAGATACATGAAACATGTGAAACAGGACCATTTCGACCTTTTGAAGATATTCGTACAGTAACCTGAAAGTTATACTTGCTTTGAAAGTTCCTCACTCTTGCAACAGGTCTAAAAGGTTTGTTTTTGCGAATATTTTTAAAAAACCGAACACCTATAGAGAAGCCGTTTTTGAATGGAAGAATTGGTCATGGATGCTTCGGGCGGTAATTTGGCCGAAACAAAGTTTTTTTAAACTCATTAAACACAATATGGCTTATAATTTAAATTTTTTTTAGCTAATTGGGATGCCACGCCTTTTGACCTATTAATGATGCATATGTCAAACCTTTGGAATCTAGCATGGTTTTACAAAATCGGCAAATAGGTATGAAACAATTATTTATTGAACCGAACTACGTTGTATGTAATTTGTCGGACATGTTCCAATACCAATGAAATATTGAATGTTTGCAGTGCTGTGCGTACATCTTGCAATTTCTTGCCTTTCCATGTTTCTCTGCAAGCTCATATACGCTTAGACAAGGACTAGTAGCAACTTCGTTTTCAGACCTTTTAACGCTGAAATAGAGTAGCAATCATGGTTAGGGTTATTTTGCAACTGGCTTGATCTTAAGTTTGCATTTAACTTACGTTAACACAAGAGCCAACACCTCTCCAAGAATCCCTAGCCGACCTGTTTCAAAAGGAAACTCATGAAGCTCGCAAATGGTTCTGAGTAAACACGCCCTCCCATTCCTCGCTCCAATTTCCTCCAAAAGTTTCTCCAATTTGGTGAAAATTTGAAGTCGATGCATTTCTGATAAAGATGGTCGTTTTTTCTTGGTGTCGCCACGTTTCAAATTCTGTTGTGCTGCAGATTGGGAACGAGGTGGAACTCCAAATATGTGGAGTGTAGGGTTGACCACATATTCTTGAATATATGAAGCCACATTTTGCGGTGTATTGTACCATGAGTCCTCATGGGTCCATCCCAGCTTATCAAAGTAAACTGTCGAATAACAGGGAAGTCTGAATTATTCTCCACTCACTTTTCTCACTTTGTGCATATGAAAGTTACCGAAAAACGGAGATGCAATTTGAATCGCAGCATTTTTAAAGGCAGCAGTGTCTTCACTTTCCAATTCTGATTTTGATGAAAGTTGCTCCCGGTCGCATGCCAAATCTTTGTCATTACGACTGCTGCGTCCAACTCCATTTTCAAATACAGGATCCTCTGTCCTCCAAGTTGGAATGGTTAGTTCAGGTGTGAATATTAAAAATGTACCTGAAGGGAATGCAAAGCGACGAAACACTTCTGTATGAAATGCTCTGGATGATGAGTAAACGGAATTCACACAAAGAGTAGCTATGTAGAGTACAGCTCTAAGAATTTGCCGTGATGAAGCCATTTTTCACCAAAGGTTCAAACGATTTTGCCTATGAAACCTCTCCATGACATAGAATGATACATGTTATACGTAAATGCATCAAGTATGTTTTTGAAGTAGTGGTCAGTGGTGTATGTCTCCCAAGAAAAGGTTTAATTCACACTAACCCACTACTAATTAGCATGTAGTGCAACGCAATAAGCTCATTTGTCATTTATTACGGTAAACCACATCATAAGTCGTATGAAGTTTTACTGAGAAATCGTTATTGTTTATTTTACTTAGCAGTACTCCCACATGACAAGCATAATTCTGATCTGAAAACATGAACTAAAACTGTAAATGATCATGATCCCTATGTAGATGCATGCTGTTATACAACGCTTCGCTGAATTTCACACTTATTTTTCTCGCATACAATATCATGTCCAGTCGATTTGCAACAACACAAATTTTCATTTTGAACTGATTTATAAATCCTCGATACTCTACTACTCTATTCTAAAAATTATGTGCTTTTAGCATTTCTGTATCGTATATTCCTATAACGAACGTTGTTTGCCCAAACGCCAACGGTTGAACGATTCTTAGCAAACAATATTTACATTTTTTCAAGTGTTATTTATTTTAAGCTTATCAAAAACAAAAATCAGATTACGCGAATGACTTTTAGCGTCGCAAGACAATTTTGTCTCTCAATTAGCATCATATTTCCTCGCCTGGAACTGTAATTTCGTCACTTTCATTATCAGCTCTACTTCCACCTAAATCCTCGTCGTGATTGTTTGCACTTGTAGAATCGTCGCCATTCCTTGGTTCCTCGAGCTCGACATCATTATCAATAACCACAGTATCCTCAGTTGACTCAACTCTGTCCTCAGCTATCAACTCACTTCCATTTCCATTTGCATGGGCGTCCGCTCCCGGGTTTGGTGCCGTAAAGACGGTTACTTTGAAGTCTTCTACTTCCTCGTCCAAACCTTCCACTCCATCCCCACCCAGTTCATCGTCACCTGCTAAGTCGTCATTTTTCATGATTTCTTTCAGTTCCTCTTCAATATCTTCATCCATGGGATCTGCACGGCGGGTTTCCCGGCCATCCAAGCGACGCTCCCAATACCGCTTGCTCCGCTGTTCAAAGTCTTCCAGATCTTCAAGCACTAACTTGCGTTTACTTGCAATCAGCTCGGTCACGTGGTGCTTGGACTGATCCAACCGACACTCCATGACCGGATTGAGCTTTTTAGGCAAGTAAAATATGTGAGGTTTGGCCTCGGTCCTGATAAAATTTGCTAAATATTTTGTTTTGCTCTCCCAAGCCGCTAGCTGCGAAGTCAAATATAAAAAGAATTACGATAACTTCTGACATGTTCCAACATGGATTTAAATTGAACTTACGTCAGCCAAACGATTCCTTTTAATTTCAAGTCTCTTGATCTCTGTTATCCTCAACTTGCGTTCCTTGATAAGCTGTTGTCGTTTGGATCTCACTTCGTCCCGCTCTTTTTTAGCAGCTTCGTCCAACTTTGCTTCTATTTGGGCTCGTTTGTCTTCCTTGGGCTTTAACTTTGTTTCTTCTTGTTTAAACCTTTGGAGAGTACCCAGGAGGGCTCCAAACATGCGTTTATTCCTGTCTCGGCCTTTTTTATCTGACCTCTGTTCCGCGATAACTTCATCGCGAGACTTGTCCTTTCCAGATGACACAACACGGGACTGGAGCTGAGGATTCACAAAAGAAAATAACTTGATTTCTTCTAATGTGCTAGCAAAACAGATTTTCTTCAAGCTGAAACACCTACCCTACGTCCAGCACCTCCACCCCCTCGGTGCTCGTCATCTTCACTGCTAAGTCTTGGTCGTATTCTTGGGCCAATTACTAACGGCGTCCCTTTCCCAGCTGAACTTCCGTCTAGTCGAAGTCGCTTATCTGAAGGTTCGGTTGAATCGTAGTCATCTGTTCTGCGCCTGCGACCACGCTCGTTTCCGTACTCCTGACTACTTCTAGGCGCACGATTCCTGATTTCATTAAATCAAAAGTAATTGTAAAACAATCATACGTCATATCATTTTAAAAGATATCCAACGGGTTTGTACGCTCTTAAACAAAAGATTACCTGTTATTCCCAAAGTTAACTTCTGCAGTATTCTCCTTCCCAAACAGCTTTTTGATTCCATCGTCAACTTCTCTCAACGTTGCGCGAGCCTTTTCAAGCTCTGCGTCTAAACTTCCCGTTAAATTTGTGATCACGTCTGTCGCCATTTCTATCAAACGAAACACACTAAGTCCAGTCGAAGAGCCTCTAACCACAATTAATTCGCTCCAGAAAATCACTTTTATTCAACTTTAAAAAACCATTCATGATACACAAACCATGAAACTGAAACGGACAGCTTCCTACCAGCTGACCTTGTGTTTATGCCGGTACTTATCGCACAATAACAATTAAAACCCGAGCATTTTTTTGTAGCCACATGAATATGTCCACTGCTAAGATTTGTGGGTAGATGAAACTGCTCGACAAACAACTTACTTTAGTCAGTTGTTAGTTAAATGTGAAATTGTTAAACTGATAATCCATAAAGTGTGCACAAAGATGCGCCTTCCTTTGCTTCTTGAAAACAAGCGAAACCCTTTTTTGATACGCAAGTCAGGTAAACAACCCATTTTGTGCGCATTTGAATATGGAGCCAAAAAAATTGAGTAGAGGAACGGTGATGGGAATGAAAAAGAATCCAGCCACTGTGTCAACTGTCCAGCAGCGGTGCGGTGATGTCCGTTTGAAGCCATTGCCATTATGTATGATGATTGTTAATAAGCAAAATCTGAAGTACTCGTTCACGATATTATTATAATGCACAGCAAATTAATATTAATCAACTTGATCATAACAGATCACTCGATACAGTTAGCACCTAAACCATAACTCATATCAACTATCGACAAGCGAATAGGCGAAGACAAGGGTACATTTTTTCCATCGTGGTCCTCATCTGGAGTTCTGTTTTAGCCACTAAAAAAATGCACAAGAAAACTTCACCATAATTTCCAATACGTGAAAAAGAAAAACACTTTAAAAACAATTAAGGAACACACCTGTCATTACAACTAGGCCTGTTTCAAACACCAGAGTAATCAAGTGACTTCCTGTCTCGGCAAATATTACGCCTGGGAATTCCGATTTGTCAAATCTACAAAAAGAGGTAAAAGAATGTGATACAGTCGATCAATTATTCTGTTAATTGAAAAAGTTGAGGGTCTTCTCACTCACATAGCAAATTTACCGAACGTCTCGTGCTTTATCATAGCGTCCACGTTTACCCGAAACGGAAGTTGCCAGGACCCGATGTAAAAGTGCATTCTGAGATAATCAATCTTTACCGGCGCTCCGGTCCTCTGAACCTGCCTTGCCAAACGACGGCTTGCCTTGCGAAAATCTTGGTAAGATTTTGTTCCAATCACATATAACATGCCACTCTCGTACAAAAGTCCGGCGCACTTGGGACTGCTAAGGGTCATCAAAAGAAGACTTTCCCCATTTGCAAAAGTTTTGAACTCGACGTTTTCACAATTTTCAGCCACCACGCGTAAATTCAGGGCCAAAGATAAATCTGCAGATCCTACAGAGGACCTGTGGAGAAATGAAGTATCTACAATTAAGAAATTGTATTTACTTGAAAGTTTAAGTACTTACAAAATGTCGAGGTCTAAATTTGGCTTCCCGTCAATCTCCAAATCCTTCCGGAAAGAGATAATCGTTTGCTTTTCAGGATTCCCGAATGGGCTTAAGTAACAGAGACGAGCGTCCGATGCATCTTCGTCTGTTCTCAACAATTTGACGTTGAAGTTTTGAATCAGGTTGCTCCATTCGGGACCTTCGGTTGCAGATACACGTGTATCGGACGCCATATCAACTCCTCTTTCGATGGTACGATGGACAAAACCCTGAAAGGAGGAAAAATGTAATCATGCTTCGTATAATGTCATTTTCATTAACTTACCGGATGAAATCGCCGGATCAATTCATGAGGATAGATTTCTTCAGGACTGTCTAAATTGCTCCCGCATATTTCCAACATGGCAGAAATACAGCGTAGGTGAGGTCCCATCCTTGTACGAAATGAAGCATTTCCTTTTGTTATTCCCACCGGGACCCTGTAAACTTTCTTTGCACAACAATTCTTCGATGGAGTCTTCCGCTTCTTTGACTGTGGCGGCTGTTCGGGATTACTTTCGGACTCTGATTTTGAGCTAATGACTTCCTGAGCGATGTTATGCTTTTGATCATTTTCATGCTCTTCCTTGGGTTGCGTCATGAGACCTCGTAGATCGACATCTGAAGGCTCATAATACATTTCCGCTCGTCTTCTGACATCTGCAATACTTGCACGCATTACAAATACATCTGCAGGGTCAGATGAAAGTCCTGGTGACACGGGTAGCCTGTCGTTAGACTCGCAAAGTGAACCACCTGGACAAGTGGAGGACAAGCAAGAACAAGTTGGTGCAGGGCTCATAACTGCACCACTGTCTGGCGACTCGGGGCGGTAAAGTTTTGTAACTGAATATTCTGAACTAAGTGGGTCACGTGCGGGGATCCACGATGGACGCCCACGTGGGAACGCACCACGTTCTATTCGAAAGGGCCGACTACTTTCAGCCATTAGAATACAAGCTTCCGATTCGGGGTGGTGTAACTGCAAAAAATCAAAGCTTGTTATGGTTTCGCGCACACACGCGTGCGTAGTTCATTTCGATGAATGCCTTCACTTATGCTGAAAGTTTTACCTCTGGATCTAGGGGATGAGGCTGAATTCCCTCGTCAAACTCGGCAAAACCAGTTGACTCTTCGTCTTCCTGTTCTCGAACAAGTTCTTCAAATTCAATCAGAGACACCTCGTCATCACTAAAATCGTCTACTCGCTCAGAACTAACATACACTGTCGTAAGGTCGCCAAAACTTTCCAAATTGGGAGTGTATTCAACCGGGAATGGAACTCTTCCTTCTTCTCCTTGAAGCGGAAATCGGAGTCCCCCACAGTTTAGCTCCGGAAATCTCTCCAGAGGAACATCAAACCGAGACTCGGTTATCACGGCACGATTTGCCAAGGATCGATTAGATGTGTTTTCGACCACAGTATCCATTTCACAAATGTAATTAAAGTTACTACACAAATGCAAAAAAATGCAGGGCATAATTAGCTATTCAAATTATCCTTAACTATTTATTTTATTGCCACCTCACACCGCACTAGCTAAAGAGTCAAATTTTTTGAAAAAACGAGTTTTAATTACAACTAAAACTCTTTTCTTACCTAGCCATTTTGATTCCAAAAACTGAAAACGGTTCACGGGCTTTTGCAGTTTGTGATTGACTAGAAGTCACGCATTTTTCCTTCCATTAAACGAAAAAAACGTTCAAGCTGCAGACCAAATTTGAATATTCAAAAAAGAGAAAAATCCGTTGTCCGTCTCGTCAAATTCACTTGTTCCGGCCTCTCTCGTCACACACACGATGTCAAGATCACTACCGCCACCGACCAAGAAAGCTGAAAGCTCGTTTCCAATTCGATTCCCATTCCCAGCTTAATTCGCAAATTTCGTTTTCTTTTTTGTGATTTGAATTTATTTTTTAACATTTCGACCGTTTTTAAGCAAAAAAAATTCGTGCATACTTGTATTTTTTTAAAAGAAAAGCAAGCCAGCAAGCATTTACATTGCTACACCGAAATGCTCCGCGGCTGTCGCTGTCGCTGCTGCACGTACAGCAGCAACAGAGAAATGAATCGGGCTGATGAGATGATGGTGTAATTGTCTCACATTGCCCACAGAATGGTGGATACCATCAGTGTAAAAAATCTCCAGACAAAAGCATGTTGTTTCAGTTTGATAATTGAGTAACATTAACAGTAAATTTTTATTTTAACAATTTGTGGTGGTGGAGGAACATAAAGTAGCGACGTAGAAAAACTTGAAGTATATTTTTGTTCGTTTTTAAGGTATTTTGAGCGATGCAAATTTTTCTATTACACAAAAACAAGGTGTGATAAAAAAAATTCTTAAAAAATCACCGGTTTCGTTTGTGTTAACTAATTTAAAAAACAATGATAGGTTAAACAATAATTAGAAACTAGATAACTAGAGCAGTTTTTTAAAAAGAAATTTATCCTTTTACTTTTGTTTGATGATGTGGGGCTTGCCAAGGATTCTGCTCCGGGAGCGCCACATGTTGCAAACAAGGGCGTAGGTGACTAAAAAAATTAAATACGAAATGGATGCAAAAGCTCAATTTCACAGAACAGACCAGCATATTCATAGCACTTGATTTAAGTTTTATACCTGGAAAAGCGCCAAAGAGCAAGTAGAGACGCATGATTGTTGGAAAGTAGAAGCTGAAGTTTAGCGCGTTCGGCAAACTCACAGAGTATCGACCAGTTTCGACAAAGTACGAAATTGCCCTAAAAACGAAACCCGAGTACAAAATTATTTATCAATACAGAATCCAACCGATATTGCTAATGATATTATTTTTAATATTCTTATCTTTCATACAAGAAGATGACAATGCATTCACTTCCAATTCCAAGAGGATACAGAGGTATCCAGGCAGAGTACCTCAGCCACGTGATCAGATAAACTTTTCGCTCATAGATTTGGAGCATGTAGAACGGATAGCGAAACACTTCTCCTAACGCCCAGAAGTAAAACAACCAGAATACTGCGGACTCTGAGTGGAGACGCTCTTCAGCATTAATAATTCCAAATAAGATCAGCGCTCGTCCTCCAATCTTAAAATAAAATGACCAAACATCCCAATTAAAACAGTTTCACAAACTCTAAAATAAAACAAAAGGTAAAATCCTTACCTGGATTATAGCCATTGACACACTTGTCTTAGTGAATCCCATCAAGGGATGGATTATCTCTAAGACCTGCATCACTTGACAGTATCTAACCGCGAAACCGACGTATTCAAAGGCCTTATGAGTAGCATCTGGAGATATTTTTTAAAAACAAATGAAACATCTTCTGAATACTTATAGTAAAAGATTCTGATCATGCTTACCTTCCCCTTCCCGAAGATAGCGCACCGATAACACTCCCACAACAAACAAGTAACCCACAAACTGGAACAAGTTGTATAAAAACAGATAAACTTTTCGAAGATTTTCCACTTTGTAGCCGTACTCCTCCTTCTCCACTTGACCCAGCGCGTCTGGAAAGTCTCTCATCACGTCAGGAGGGACCTCATCCTCATCATCAGGACTTTTCCACCGGTCAAAGTCGACCTTGAGCCAGGCTGGCTTTCGAGTTGCCGTTGTCACCTTGGACCACCAGCCAGGTTGCTCTTTGACAAGGAGAATGTCAACGTCACGGTCGGAAACGCGATAAGTGCTTTTCTACGAGTATAAAACGAGATTTAGCATAATGTCAACTCTCCATTTCATACAATACAAAATTGTTTATTACATCAGCGTCCACATCATGAGGCAAAGTCAACTCAAAGTGATACTCGTTTTCGCCCTGTGCACCGTATCCTGTCGAGTCAAAAACGATTTTCGAGCTTTCGAAAAGAATGCGTGGGTTCTGAAATACACATTTTAAGCTCAATTTTATAAAGTAAACAATTCGCATACCTGTTTTACGATTACACAGGAAAGATAAAGTTTTAAATTCCTAAATTACCTGTGCATCCCGGATATCCACACGTAAACTCACAGTTTTCTCCGACTGCGCCCAATATACAAATGGACTCCGAATGTGAACCCAGTCACTTGTCATGTTGACACGTTTTTAGTCAGAAATTCACTTCGCATTCGAATTCGTACCCCGTACTTATCTAAAAGAAAATCCAAGCCTGTATTCAATATATAGCTGCAAACAAATGCACCACTCCACAACAGTTTTTTTTTGTATATTTCTCAACGCCTATGCAAAAAAATAAAAATCAGTAAGTGTTTTACCGTTAACTTCTACTAAATGATGGGAAATCGTACGATAATAATATAAGCGCCAGTATCAAGGCTGCGTTATAGCTAATTTTGCTCATGCAAAAGTAACACGCACGAACACTGTAGCACTCAAGGACCAATCATAGTTTACAGTATTTACTATACTAATACCCGTGATTGAAATATTCCACTGAATATACACTGGTAATAAAGAAAGAAAGTATAAAAACTGGATTTGGATTTCCAGTGTTGCTGGCAAACGCTCAAGTAAAATTTTATCGATCGTCAAGTTGCAATATTATTGTTTCTTTTCCGACTACTCCCACTCCTACTCCATGTAATGTACATCAATAGTTCTGTTTTTACTTCTTACCCTTTCTCTTTCCAACGAACTGTCCAGATATTCCAGCAGCTCTGCAGCAGTCATGATAAAAAAACAATGAAGTAAATTTACAATTTTGGATCTTACATTAAAATCTAATCTCCTTTTTCATAGCTTGATTGATGATTGATTTTACGATTTACCTGATTGAATGTTCCAGGAGGAGAGAAAAAAAACAGGAGTCACTCAAAGTTTCACTTTCACTTGATTTCCACCAAGGATCATGCTCAGAGTCAGCTGTGAAAACACTGCGACAGATGATGCTGTTGTTTTCTTGGTCCCTGTTGCCCTTGCAAAATTTTTATTTTCAGCGATTTCACATTTTTCTGCAGCGATTCAAGCTTGCAATTCGGCCTAATCAGAGTGCATTCTAGTCGTCGCATAATGCCCATCCTGTAAATTAATCGAAATACAGAAAATAAATGATTTTTGCTAGAGCTTTAGCGAGCAGATGATGAATGTTTGACACGTCAACAACACAAGCACAACAAAATTGTAATTTAGATTTAGATCTGTCAAGAGCAGAACGTGTCTGACGTGTTGAATTTGGTAACGCGCTGGTTAAAAAGTTAAATTTTAATTGAGGTAGGTTCAGTGTTGTTGAAACTGACTGACAATGACACTGGAAGGGGAAATTGAAGGTGGGAGTGGAATTCCTCAAGTGTTCCAAGGCTTCAAATTGCCGTAAGGACTTGTTTCTTACACTATTGCTAGACTTTGAAAGTGCATTTACGCGGTCTTAAAATCTTCTCTTGTTTTTTCCTCAACAGGAATGATGGAAACATTGCCGGTCTTCTCAAAGTTCAGATGTCTCGCCAACTCCTTCAAGATTGGTATCTGAAGCGTCGCGAAACAATCAGACCCTGGAGCACATTTTTCGCTACAAGTAAATTTAAACAGCCCCTCTCTGCCCAGCGCCTTCCTCGGCGGATCGTCAAAAATGTCGACTACTTCCAGAGCAACTACTTGTTCGTCTTCATCGGCTTGTTTATCTACTGCCTGGTCACTAGTCCGTTACTTCTGTTTGCTGTTGTGGCTTCGCTGAGTCTTTGCTACTGGGTGATCATCCGGAACACTGGCAAAAAGCTGAGCATTTTCGGCCGCGAGCTTACTCTCGCCCAGCAGTACTCTCTTGTTGGACTCTGTAACATGCCTGTCCTCTGGATCTGTGGGGCAGGGGCTGCTATATTTTGGGTCCTGGGTGCTTCCTGTTTCCTCATTTTAACCCATGCCGTGTTCTACGACAGCGAAAGTCTGGCCGGGCCTGATGAAGACAGCTTTGAACTAACAATGGAAGAAGTTGTCTGAAACTAAAAAATCAATATCTGAGAAACCCAAAGAATTGTACCTAAAAAGTTAAAGCCCATATGAAACTGCCAAAATTAATTAAGTGTCTTACGTAATCCCACCCCTGGTGCAGTTGTAAAAAACCAAAACAACTTCAAAGAAAACCATCAATCTCATTCATTTTATTTAAAAAACGACGATAGGTACAAATATCGTCGAACTATCAAAGCGACAACAAATTCAAAAGTGTATTTTTAACAGAGAGAAGTAATTTATTATGTTATTTAAGTAGGTCAGCAGTATTTATAAAATACGTTATGATTGCTCATGATATTATGCGTTAAAATATCATGTAAAAGATTGCCAGCGACAAGAAAAATGTTTTAAATTAATAAAATGTTATTCATTAAACCGAAAAAAATATTTCTGCCCTTTTTGTCAATTGTTGTTGATTGGACCTGAACCATGCAAAAATGTGTGATGTTGGTTCCAGCCAACAGGACAGGATACACGATGATTTCCTATTCATTCTGACTTCTTTCTCACGTTACCCCCAAAAAACCAGAAACGTTTTGCACAAAGAAGATCTCGTGTATTCTCTTGCTGTCTTCTGTTCAGCAAAACACTGCAGTATTCCAATGCCAATGAGGAGGGAACAAACATCAAACAAATGCGCTTCAGTGCAGTCGGAACAAGTGACATTAAAATGCAAAGTTCAAGTTTAATTGTGGAACTTTGAGCTGACATCTTGAAATGTTAAAGTGCGTAGTTGGGACTGTTGAGATTTTTTGAACAAATTGTGGAATTCTTTTAAGGCGACAAAAAAATGGACTACAGTCGACCTTTTGGACGAAGGAGCGTTGGACCGGATCCAAAGGCTTGTTTGTTCCAGTTTGACTTTTCAAAATCAGGTAAATTTGTAAGTCATAATTTGATGACTAATGCGGTGGCAGGTTTGGTAATTACTCAACTTTTTTTAAAATCTTGAAACAGCCAAATCGAAAACTAAAACATCGAACAAACCGGAAGCCAATCCAAGGCGCGCGACCAGAAGTGAAGGAGTTGCCTTGCACAGGGACTCAGGGAAGGATACAGATGAGTCGGAGGTCGAAGTTTTATTTGATGCCAAAAAATCGGGTAAATCATAAAACGAATATACTATTAGATTATATTTGGCAGTAATGCTGATAAGGAGTTAATTTTGCTAAATTCACAACTTCTTCTGTATTTCGAACTAGCCAAATCTAAAATTAAAACACCGAAGAAAACTGAAGCGAAGTCACGGCACGCGGCGACAAGTGAAAGAGGTGCTCATCTCAACAGGGATTCAGGTGATTCAGAGGTACACTTGCCGAGAACACGTGGAAAAGTACTGTCTCCTGCTGCGGTGACAACTAATGGAACAAAGAAGAAACCTCGAAAGGCGTCGACTGGACGCAAGAGGAGAGGAAAAAGTGAAGGACCGACTGCCCGACAACAGAGACAAGGAAGTGACTCTGAATCAGATTTGGAGGAATCACACGTTCCATCCTCACAACCAGTGACTGCTGAAGAAAAGGGAACTGTGGGGAAGAGTAAAAAAGTGAACACCAAGAATGAGTTCAAGGTTCCCCCCCAACGAAAGACTAAAAGTGAAGCGCCCCGCCCAAAGGGGAGAAAGAAAATATTAGTTTTCGAATCCAGTAGCTCCGCAGTCTCGGCATCTGATGATGAAGAGGATGATAGCGTGAAAAACGGAGCCAGTAACGATGTCCCCTCGACTTCAACTCGCAACAAGACCAAGACGATGGGTAAGCCCAGTCTACTGAGCAAAACCCCGAAGTTCAGCATCGAGTCAGATAGTACAATTGTGGAATCTGATGTGACTACTAAGCCTGCCAATGGTTCCAAAAGAGTTAGAAGAAAACCACGACCGGAGGGAGTTCGCCGACTGTCTCGACCCAACTCGTTCGGCGGGACGCTTTCACAGGGTAGCTCTGGCATTATGGGCTCCACTACATTGAGTTCAGAGAATAGCGAGAATCAGGTGTCTAGTAATCAGGTCACTTCTACTCAAAGCTTGCCAAGTGCTACTTCCGCTCCAGCAAGTCTGAATCGTCCATCTCCTGATCGTACACCAGAAAGGGAAATTGAGATCAATCCATCGGCAAATCAACTCGATAACGTGGAAGAATTTGGAATTGATTTGGACACGACGTGTCCCTTACCACGCAACCAGGCTCAGGAAGTCCCTGCACAGTCAGAAACTCTAAGTCAGTCCCGGAAACGCCCCTCATCAGAGAACAGTTTAGAAGACGGTGCTTATCCAGCCGACTTAGACGAGGGAATCGAACAAACTCCTGCTAAAAAGTCTAAACGTGATACTACCCGGACGCCAGATACGCAATCCACGCCCAAGCGCTCTCCGGCGCAACGTGCAACCAACGAAACACCAGGTATACCACCCCGCCAGAATATCTCAGACCAGGAAGTAAGTGGTACTGAAGACGACGATGATGAGGAGCATGATGCCCTGTTCATTATTGAACAAGACGCTGCCTCCTACACCCGTCTGCAAAACGCTGATGCAACTAACAATGCCATGCTCGCTTCTGTTCAAACGGCAAGACAAACTGCTGGATTTCTGGAACCTGTGTTCACCGTGGTTAACTCTATAGACGAGACTCCAGGCGTGACCAAAACATATCCTGTTCAACTATCGCAGTCCTCTGGAATCGGTTATGTCAAAATCGCAGGCTTGACTATCCAACCGCCCCAGCTGAATGATGATGCCGCTCTAGCCTACTGGGTTTTATCCGGCGAAATTACTGTCAAGTCGGCCGGTGGTCATTATCAAGTTGACGGGAGAAGTTATTTGTACCCGAAGCAGTTTGGCCCAGGAGCTTGTATTGTTATCCCTAAGGACACTTTGTTCACTCTTGAAAACTGGTTTACCACAGAGGTCGTTCTTGGGTATTGCTTTACCCGTGACTCTGGCCCAGAAACGACTTTAAATTCCTCCGGAAGTTAAAAATGTTAGAAAATTTTAACTCAGTTTAAAGTTTGAAGTTAAATCGAAACATCATTTATGAAACTATTGCCGTATAGTTAGTTAAACTCTCATGTCCAATTGACTTCATGTAATGTTATTTTTCACCTCGTCCTCGTATAGTTAGCCTTTTTTTGTAACAAAATAAATTCTTTTTTGTAAGTAATCCTGTCCCTGTGCATTTTATCGTCTTTTTTCCTTGTTTTTCCGAAATAATGTGTGTTTTGTAGAATTTTTTGTGTTGAATATATATTTTGTGAGGAGACGANTGTAGGATTTTTTGTGTTGAATATATATTTTGTGAGGAGACGAATGTATGTAACTTTGTGTTTCCTGTGTCACGTCTTGTAGACAGCCATTTATTCCTTGTTCCGAGCAGAAAATAAAGAGTGTCTATTAAACAAGGTCTATGTAATAAAATTTTATTTTTATTTCAACTCAGAAGATTTTTGTTTAATGTCTAGCATCTTATAACCTTATAAGACACATACTTCAACATTTTTCAGAACCTTCAAGGTTTTTCTGTCTATACTGATCATTTTGGATTATTTTTGTGTGCGTTATGAGCATCATTTGAGCACGTTTTTATGTGAAAATCTACTCCAATTTCGTCTAACTTTCTTTTGTGAAAGCGGTCTCAATTCTGGTCTACAGATAGGGATATGTTAATCAAGCAAAGTATATGTAAATCATGAGCCAATGCCAATTATGGTGTATGGTCAGTAAGTCAGCTATAAAGAGAGCTATTAAGATTTACTGCGTTTGTTGGTAAACTCTCTGCTATTCTGTTTTTGAAGGAACAGACGCCATTCCTTTCGGCGGCATCCGATTTGACTGAAATGTTTGCTATTTTAGGCGTAAACTTGGTCAGCAGACGATAAACCTCTGACAACAGACAAGAATAGAATGACGTTTACTGCAAGATGAAGCTGAACGAGATTTTAGTGTATGACACAAACACGACAGAGATTAATGTTATTAGGAGCGATTTGTGTTTTCAGGGATCTTCGTGTTTTGCAAAAAGAGACTTCGGAGAAAACTTGCTTCGGAAATGCCCTAAAAATCTGATTTTGATCATGCGAAAACAAAGATTTTTTCTAAAAATCCGAAGCGTAACGCTTCGTCCCATTTGTTTGTTTATTTTCACTTCTCACTTTTCAAAACGATTTCTTTAGTATGCAAGCAAACAAACCCGTTGATTGCTTGTGTTGTGGTTAAGTTTTCAAAAAGAAACAGAGTTTTACATAGTTCCGGTGACGAAAGATAAAAGCATCTCTGAAAAAAGCCAGATATGTTTTTTCGACTCAAGTCGCCCCGAAAACAAAATTGTATATATTTTTACGGTTTGCTTCCTTCCTGTTTAATTGAGTAGAAACAGATTCAGTTCGCAGCGTGATTTCACTGAGGTGAAGTGTCCGTATTAAAACAGAAATGTTTATATACATTCAAAAATCGCAAAGAAAAAAATACGTGTCAGTCTATCGGTAAACCTTGTTCAAATGACGGGCCACAACAGGCATCTTGATTGAATGAAAATTAATCTTTAACAGTACCCCTGGTGCTTTCATATTGGGTTTTGGTTGTGGAAACACTATAGGAAAAGGAAACACGACCATGTCACTAGCGAGTTTCTTTCTACTCTTCAAAAAAAAACTTTAAATTAGAGCTTGAAGTAAAAGCGTGGAGGAAACTTGGAGCCGAATTTTTTATTACCTTGTATTAGTGGGAAAATGCGATGGTTTTTTCCGCCTACCGACCGACAGATACATATGTATGTATGTGCAATTTTCCTTTTTGGTTTTGCGAATGAAGATCAGCTAAAAAAGGATGAGATTCAGAGGAAACAAGAGATAAATATGTAGGTATGTGTTGTTAGCGTCTGTGCTAGTTGTGTGTGGTCTGGAGAAAAGTTTAGCGCGACTAGCCATTCTAGCATCTCCAGTCGAGGTGGTCGGATGTTGAGAACAAAACTAGTTGCTTTTCAGGCTGTTTGTCTGTTATCCAGGATGCTACTTTCACTAAAAGGTTGTTTGAGCTTGAGTTTATGCATGTGGTTTATATCAGTCTTGTATTGCCCCGTGAATGCAACATGTAGTGGGGATGGGTTTAGTGAAAGTTCACCTAAGAAGATTGAAAGCTATGACGCTGTGGTTGCCGTTTGTAGTGAAAGTGCTCTGAAAGAATTTCGAGGGATCGGGTGGAAGGAAAATGGAATCCAGTGGATGGGCGAGTCAGACGAGGAAAGTGATATTTGGAATGTTCCTCAGCTTTTAATGTCCTCAAATGGCTCAAATCGAACCGCGCGTTTTAGGTTAGTAGAGTATTTTAGGGTCACTAAACAAACAAACGCTCGATCCTTTCCTTTAACGTTCATCTCATTCGATAGTTAGTAATGCAAAAAGTTAGTACTTTATAAACCTTTCAATGACAAATGACGACTTGTCTTGTAGATTGGTTGAGGGCGAGCCATTTTGTAAGAGGTCTGCAACAACTCAGGTCAAGCTGAAGTGGAATGGAACCAGTTACGCGTCAATGAAATCTGTTCACTTTTACGGCAACGGATATTTCAGGAATGATACAAACATTTATCCACCTGATGAATACTGCATTGAAGGGTATCTAAAACTAAAATAACCTGGTCAATCGCTTGCCAGATCGTGGAAACTTCCATTTAATCTTCTATTTTTAGACTACCCCGATCTGCGCCACCAGAGGAAATGGAGAGTATGGAAATTCGGTTGTGCAATCCCGATTGTGGATTTGGCAAAAAACGTCCATGCATTAAAAAGTGCTGCCCTCTGGACAAAATCATGGCTATTGGCAAAAACAAAGGTTGTGTACCTCTTCCCCCAGGGAGTAATCAATTTATGCCTTTGTTTCATGAAGATATTTACAAAAACGCTACGTCTTCTCCGGAAAATTACTGCCACTCAAACCCAGACTCGCTAATGCCGCATTTCATCATTAACCATCCGAAATACTTCAAGGCAAAGTGTAAAAGTGAAACGATAATTGCCTCTCCAACCTCAGACATGGCTGTCTCTGTAATCTCGAACCGCACAGGACACAACTACTCGCACAGCATCCAGTTACGACTCCGAACGGACGGGGCAATCATATACAAAACTTTGGAAAACAAGTGCAACACGATGAGCATGAAACGGGAGACATTTTGTATTGACGGGTTTCGGGGCGCTCTTAGTTTCGAAGAGGACGATTCTCAGGTTCCTTTCAAAAATACTGAGGATGAGTACATTCTCTTTCAGTGTCCAGAGGATGACAGTAAATTAGTAAGATTCATTATTGATTCTGAAAATCACTGGGTTTACTACTTTATTTCAGGAAACTTTTTTTTCTCTGACACTTTTTTAATTTTCTGCTCGGTCACCCACTCAGGATCCATACCTGTCTTTCACTTTTGGTGTTTTACTTGTCACCACGTCTATTTTCCCCTTGATCACTAGTATCGTTTACATAATGCTCTGGAAGAAGCAAAACGTTCATGGATGGACTATCGCTGCCACATCGGCGAGTCTCTTTTTCATGTACATTTTCCAAGGAACAGCCCACCTTCTTGCGATCACACTCAAGGAAGACGCGTTGAACACTTTTGGCTGTCGAATGATAGGTTAAAAACCCTGCCATAAATCACCCCTTAAAACAAAGTCAAACCAAGCATGCCTAGCTCTGTGTTGAAATGTAGTTTTACTATTTTTTCTGCAGGAATCCTCCTCCACTTTTTCATGATGAGTGCATTTACGTGGTGTTCTGTGATGACTTTCGACCTGTTTATTACATTTCGGTATCTTATAAATAAATAAATCGTGGAAAATGGGCTTGCACTGTTTTATCGATTCTTGGTTTTAAATAAACAGGTCTGTGGTTCCAATGAATCAGCGTCTGCAAGGAGTTTCGCGGTACATAAAATATTCCATATTTGGCTGGGGTCTTCCTACTGTCATGGTGGTCATCAGTATTCTCATAGATTTTGTGTAAATTCCACTATCATTTCTTGATCCTCTACCATTTCTTGATGTTGATGCTAAAATTATTGCAATCTATGAATTGACCAAGATAATATTATCACCTACAGCATCACGACCTCAGACGATTGTAGCTTTCATGAAGTACCTGGTTATGGGCAAACCAACTGCTGGATAGTTGAAAGTTCATTGGGCGAGTATCTTTATTACCCTGCTGGATTTCTTCTTTGTGTAAACATTGGCTTGTTTACTGCAACTTGTGTCAAGCTCTGTATGTACGGGAAAGGGAGCGCTGTCAGAGCGAGAAAAAACAATGATGCATTTGGAGAATGGTATGTCACTAGAAATTTGCAATAGTGTAAACATCTTCTCATGCTTTTAATTCAGTCAGCTAACATTGATAACCCCTCGAATCATGACCGACAAGATCATTTTCAGACGCCAACAAAGTATGTGCACATAAAATGAATGCATGCTAAAGCATGAAAGTCCATCCTTGGCTAGGGGTTTGTTTGTGATTCATGCTGCTTGCAAAATATTAACTGCATTTTACTATACTAACAAAAACGTGTTGCTTGAACGGACAAATTTTTAATCACTTTCATGCACCCAGCAGCTTCTCCAGGTTTTCAAAGCTGTTTTGTGTGATGGGGATATCATGGATTTTTGAGATTCTCTCATGGTACGTGGACGGCTTGGGGCTGGTATGGTACTGGAACATCTTGGACTTGTTTAATATCTTGAGTAAGCTCACAACTCGAATAATAAAGGCCAATCAGCCAGATGCTTTCAAGTTTCAACGAAGTCTTGTTTTTGTGTAAAACGGGTAATGAATTGTGATTGCTTTTAGGAGCTGTCGCTATTTTTGCAATATATGTTTGCAAGAAAGATGTTATCAGACAGTTGGAGGATTCTTATCCATTTATAAAACGTAACTGGTTTTTTTAAATGTAACAACAAGTAGTGAACCGCGTCACTTTTGTATGCATCTTTTGGTATACAGAAGCGCTCCGACCGTTTGAACACCTTTTCGCGAGAAAATGTTCAGAGCAGTATGGACATAGTGCTGCTGAGGTCACAGTATTGTCTACAGGACCTGGTGGAAACTCACCAGGAACGGCAAAGGTAATTCGGACTGAGGGGGGCTCACGGTTGTCCCAGCAAAACTGAAACCGGCGAAGTCAAGGAAGCTGCGCTAGCTGTGATGTGTAAAAAAATGCCGGATACGTGAATGAAAAAGTAGCATTCCCAAAAATAACGTGTAGTTGAAGTTTGTATACATGGCATGTCAAAATGTTTACATTATAATCAATACCAAAATATATTATTGTAATATTAACATAGTAGTATGCTTGTTAAGAACATACTAAAAAGGTTTTCTGTTTTTTTTTTTTTTTTTTTTTTTTGCATATGGAAATAAAAAATGTATTATCATGTTATTCCATGGATCACATGAAGACTACATACATATACGTCAATATGACAGAGAAGCGACGCAAGGCCATATCCACCAGCATTAAATAAGGTTGACGTTTATCAGAGAGTGAATCCCAAAACTCATTAATATTTTGATGGCTGACATTTTCGGCAAAGTTAATGGTAAAAGAGCTAAAACTTGTCACTTTGATGAGACGTCTTTCACAACATTGCGGAATAAAAGTTTGATCGATTGTTTTTCCTAAACTAAGGCGGATTAAGATGAAGGTTTGAAATATAAAGTTAGCCTTTCTGAAGGTCAACGGATAGAAACTTTTGACGTATTTTGGTAAGCCGTTGTGAAAGGATGCACAGCTTTTCTTGCTACTACGAAGGATAAATAACTTCGAAAACAACTTCACAATTCCTCATACGCGTTTTGTTCTTATTTTACCGGGCATAGGTTAAGTATTGAAACCTTTACTCAATTTAAACTCAAATTATGATGAGTACTAAAAATTGCAAAGTGAATTGAGAAAAATAAAAAATTGAAAGAACAAAAGCATTATTTGCTAATACACTTTGCAATAAATATGTAAAAATCTGTTATAGAAGCCTCATATAAAAATGCTGTCAACTTTTTGCCACTATAAATTTTCATCATTCCTAATAATATCCCATCACAAGAGACCTCATGAACTAATAAAATTCCACCATAAAAGGTTTCCCATGCACGAGGCTTTATATATCAGTTCTGGATTACATATTTTACACATTCCTTACACGAAACTGACTCTTTGCTTAATTTCTTGTGTACGTATAAGTGTTTAATTAGGACGGGTTTGTTTTGTTGCATTTGCATGTGTGTGTGAGCCTGGAAACCTGTTTTGTTTTCCCTTGTATGACACCCCGGTACGTTTTCCTCTCCAGTTTAATAGGTTTCATCACGAAACAACGAATCTGCTCGCATGTCACTTTACGAGTCGATTTGCATGTCAACGAAAACCGAAAACGGAGTAGTCGTCACATTTACCTGCTTTGTTATAAACACAATGAAAAACTCGTCCCTTGTTACAAAAAAAAACAGACGATAGGTATATCATCTCGTTGAACCGGTTATAAAGCTGTCATAGTACAACAGAAATGCTGGAGATTGACTGCGGCTGAAAAGTGTTTTAAGGTTAATGAACAAGCATGAGTATTCTTAAAAAATAAGAAATAAAGTTGAACCATGTAAGCAACTTTTACTGCTTCGTCAAATGACAAAGGTCCTGCGAGTAGCCATTAACAGAAGATAAAAAAGTTCTACACGAGTAGCATCAAGAAAACAAAATCATAAATACGAATGCATCGAAGCAGTCGTGCTTCAGCTTCCAGTTTTGGAGGATTATATTTAGTGATAGCTGCTGCCTCACGCTGGAAGTGTTTTTAAGCCCAGCAGGCGAAAAAGATGTCCAGTAAATGGGTACTGTTTTTGCTAGGTGTAGTGTTTGTTAATGCTGCACTTGTTAAATGTAAGCTCATTCAAGGAGGAAGAAGTGAATGGACACATGAGCTAGATTTGGAGGAGTCGGACGGGATTAGAATACGATGGAAAAATTCGTTGCCCCTTATGGGCGGGAGTGGAACGAGATGGCTGACGATGGAAGTGTTTGCAAAAACAAACGGGTATGTGGGCATAGGCTGGTCTCCAAATGGAGGAATGGCAGGGGCTGATATTGTCATTGGATGGGTGGACTCTGAAACAGGAGAAGCACATTTGAAAGACTTTCACGCGGAAGGGAATGAGAAACCGTTGGAGGATAAGTCCCAGGATTATGAGCTGCTAACTGCGTTTGAGAATGAAAATGGGACAATGATACGGTTCAGGAGGAAATGGCAAACTTGCGATGAGCATGATATGGCAATTGTTGTAAGAAAATATCGAGGGACTTGAGAAGACAGCATACAAGCAAAAAGGACCTTGAGATCCTAAAACTAATGGAAGTATTTTTCTTTTGTAGAATGACACAATGAGAATGATATGGGCGTACAGCCCTTTTGATCCGACTTTGAAAGAAGATGTCGTTTCCAACTTAAAGTGGCATGGCACTCAAAGTCGTGGGGCTGTGAGTGCGTACTTAGTTGATGACGGGTTTGCAGCAAAGTTTCCGTCTGAGGATGATCCTGACGTGAAAATCTGGGATATGGTCATGACAGATGTGAGACATTTTTGGATTATGGATGTCATTGATGAAAGTTGTGTCTTTGGAAGGCTTATAACTTAAGGGTTTTACTTTTTTTCAAAAGAACTTTGTGGATGCCGAGCACACAACTTATTTTTGCAAAATTATCAAGTTTCCCCACATTGAAAAGAAGCATCAAATGATTGGAGTAAGTTGGCAATGTATTTTCTTGAAATAACTTTTATACGAAAATCGTTTACAACTTTATACATTTGCATTTTATAGTTTAAGCCGATACTTACTCCAGGCAATGAAAAGAACGTTCATCATATTGTGTTTTACGAATGTATGATTCCTCCTGAATATGGAGGAACTGAAGCCGTCTTTGAAAAACATCTAAACAACGAAGGGGGTCGGTGCTATACCAAAAATATGCCACCAGAGTGGTCAAAACACTGCGTAACATTTTTATTTGTTTGGGTTGAGGGATCCGAAGGTAATACACAAGATCACTCTCGCATTTTCTCAAAAGGCGCAAACTATTCACATGATTAAAGTTATTATTCGTGACTTTCAGGTGAAATGTTGCCAGAACATGTGGGCAGCCCTTTGGGGGAAGCCCATGGTGGGGCTACCTACTTTATGCTAGAAATTCATTATGATAACCCGGAGATGAAAACCTGTAAGTCTGGAAATCGAAACATAAAAGGACTCTTCACTGCAGTAGAAGAGTTCATCATTTATCAAGAGATGTGATTTTTTTTGAAATAGTTACGGATAGCTCTGGAGTAAGGATTTACTACACGGACAAGTTGCGGCCAAATGACGGAAGTGTTATGCTAATGGGATATAGAATAACTCCGTTTTTGCTTCTTCCTCCATCCCAGGAAAACTTTGTTACATACGGAATTTGTTCGGCAGAATGTACTGAGAAAGTAAGTCATTTAGGTTTACATCTACGATACAAGTTGCTAATTTGCTTATTTGTTATTTCCCAGACCATACCAAAAGAAGGGATCAACGTTATTATTTCATTAGTTCACGCACATTTAAGTGGAAGAAAAATTCGTCTCAGGCATTTCCGGGAAGGGCGAGAGCTGCCTAAAATAGCTGAGGTTCGTCAAAAGCAGTTTCTTTCACCTAAAATTAAGTGCAAGCTGTACCTCAGTCATAAACTTAGATTCGCACACATTTTAGGACAACCATTATGATTTTAACTACCAACAAAGCAGAGTACTCAAGAATGAAATCAAAATCCTTCCTGGGGATGAGCTCATGGTGGAATGTGAATATGAAACAAAAAACAACGACAGAATTGTTTTGGTAAACTTATTACCTTATTCATCAGCTTTAGGGCTGTAAACTAAATGTAAAATGTTGAATTTTATATTTCACAGGGAGGACTGTCGACGAAACAGGAAATGTGCCAAACTTTCTTTATGTACTACCCAAGAATTGACTTGATGCAGTGCACAAGCCAGTCTGAATTTCATGATTTCTTCAAAGGTCTTGGAATTGATGAAGTGAGTGGGTCTGTACTAAAGTCCATTAAGATGCCGTACAACCCTCATCTTCTTCCACCGTAAGTGTACAGCGAAAGGCTTAGGATTTGGATTTACAGAACTTCGAAACTAATGCAATATGTAAAAAAACATTTTCATCTTGAATACTAGGGAAGAAAAAGCTTTCGAGCCGCCAGACAACGCGAAAGAATTGGAGGAATCTGGTGACGGTGCTAGTTTCAAGAGTGTCTTCGACCACATCAACATTGAAAGCCCCAACCAATGGAAAGGAATGACAGTTGGAGACTATTTGAAAAATGTAAACTGGACATACGGGAATAACGCTTTTGGAAAGCAGGTCGAGTCTAGTTGGAAGGACGGCAGGCATTACGCTTTCTGCACTGGACACGGTCGAAAACGCGTACAGTTAGAGGTATAGTATCAAGCATGCATATATCTTCATGTGTAATTCATTTTAACAACAAAAGCATGGTAGCATTATGAATGATGTACTTTTAATTTTCAGAACCACATTGTACCTTTTCCTCATGTGACTGATCCACTCGGGAAACCGAAATCAACATGCCCTGCAACCGGAAGCAATACTAGCCCAATTAAGCATTCTACTTCATCAACTCCTTCATCTCAAAATGGACGAAATCATCAGTTTTCGAATGGCATAGATTATCAGTTTGAAAACCGACGAGGTCCACAAACAAACAGTGCTACAAATTACAAGTGGGCTACATGGAGTTTAGTTTTAGTAATTTTATTACAACTGATGCAGATTGATTTAAAATGATTTGTACAAATTTACGATAAGTGAAATGCTTCGAATTCTAGTACCTTTTTGTAATTTTCAATCTTATTTCTACAATCGACACAATACTTTAACTTGAGTTGAACCAGCAGACCGAAATTGTTGATGACAGGTAAGCTACTACAAATGCTGCCAGAACCGTTGTTAAAGCAGGTAGAGATTTGTTCATTCCTTGGTTAGCTGGAGCGTCAACGCTAACGCGAATCTTTGATGGATGTATGTAATTTGCCCAAAACGAATTAAAATCGCGAACTAGAGTTGCACTATGCAATGTAAATAAATGTGTAAAATGAATTGATCACAAATTCTCAAGAATATAAGAATAGGCTATTCTTACTGTAATTCATATTCTGCACTTGTGTCATTTGGCGCAGTCCATTGAAATCTAAGCATACGTTTCGGCTGGTTATGGGAATGAGTGATTCCACTTCCTAGTTTTCCAAAGCAGTCGATCGTTGTCAAATCCTTTTCGGCACCGATTGGATCGAATGTTCCGAACGACTTGTTTCGGTTAGGTTTCTTCATGATGAATAGCAAGCCTGTAAAGGTGTACTTAGATGGATCATGCGATTTCACAGTTATTGTTATTTTTCCTAGTCCACGGACTAACTGCCTGTCAAGGGTGATCGTGAAGGGCATGTCAGAGAGTAAACTTTGTTCGCTGTGTTCAGGTACCATTGTTTCACATGTGCGAGTAGGTGCTCCATTCGGATATGCGTCAACTTTACCTGTCTTAACGGAAATAGAGATGATTATAATGAGAATTGGAGCTATATAAAACATTTTCACTACTAGTTTAAGGATATTTCCCAGTGTATCAATTATGAACGAAAATCCTGGGCTGACTACATGAATTATACCTGATAATACACTTAACGTCAGTTATCGAGTAATATAAGCTTCGTTAAAATAGTAACATAACGGAAATTTGTGGTGACAAAATGGATTTGACCACAGGGCACTGGAATTTCAAAGGAAAAAATATATAGGCCTCATATATTACATCATTAGAAGAATTTAAGAAGCTTTTAAACATCCGGCAGCTCATTTCAAAACTTCTGTGATAAAATAATAGAACAAAACATGTGGTTCAACTGCATGTCACTTCCATACAGCTCATTCCAGACCCACTAAAAAATATTAGGAATTATGAACCCGTAGTTCCATTTTTCTTATTTTGTAGTAGAGTAAGAAAGAAGGTCCACGAGTGTTAAGCACAATTTTCTCATTTCCAATTTAAAGTATTTTAAAGGGGCGAGTGCGTGTTTGGATAACATATAGCAAACAATTGAAGCTACAGTATGAGTATGAAGTAACATCGACGATCTACACAATTTATACGAAGAAAAATGTATTTATTGAGCTTGTTAGTTGCACAAAGTATTTACACGTGAGTGCATTCATACAAAAAATACTATCGATATCCGCAGAAAGACACTTCGGGTATTTAAAGGATTCTTCGCCCTCCCCTGCATGGCGCATATCGTGGGGAGCACTGCTGCAGACCTGGCAAATTGGCTGGTGACGGAGGAATTTTCACGTTCCTTGGGATCTTGACGTGTCCAAAATTATGACAGTATTGATAGCAATACAAGGACAGAGCTTCCAAGTCGTAAACTCTGAGTTTCTTTGGAAGAGTTAGTGTAATGTCTGCATTCCTATAGGCCCTTTGGTAGTTTAAACAAGTGCCTTTGTGGTTGGGAAGAGCGATTCCATCTGCAGAGTAAACTCCTCGTGTACCGTTTTTCATCCCCATGAACCACACGGCAGGGCCCTGGCCGTCATAAGAAAAGTTTTTGATTCGAAACTGACGATCATTAACGATGAGCACTTCCCCTTGTAGTCCATGCGCCAAACTTGGAAATCGACCAATGTACACTTCCCCACTCACTTGAGCTAGACCTACTGCAAGTGCGATAATTAGGGAAAACATTGTAACGGGATCAACTTTCTAACGATAGTCTCAGATACAAGCGGTTATGCTAACTGCCGGTGCTGCTGACTGGTTAGCTTGTGATTTGAAGATGTGACACTGCAAACCAGAGCAAGTCTCCTATTTATCCTGATTTCGAAAGGATGCTATGAAGCAAAACAGAGATAGGTTAAAAGAAACACCTTGTGATTACTGCAATATTATACACAAGATCTTCGAAAAGCTATACCGCAAAAGGTAATGAGTATTTTGTGGAAGGTATGGCAGTTTAGCAGATTGCGGTTCTTAATTCTCATGCCTAACGCAATAATCGAAGCGTGTTTGTGCGTATGAAATATCAATTTTCATGTCATTAGCATTACCATTTTGATGCATAATATATCGAGCAAAATACATACGTCTAGTTTACATTTACAACAATGGAATCGCTTATGGGGGTGAAGAGCACTTTTACTCCCTCTGTCAGCATCATGGAACCAACCGAGGTCACGCAACACCTGCTCTACCGTTTTTGTGTTAATATTTTTTACCTTCCACAAAGAACATGGAATCGTCATAAAATGAAAATGTGAATCTGGTTCGGTTGAATTAAATCTTGCCCTTGCCAGTTTTAGGATTAGGTTCACTGCACTGAATTGCCCCGATTGTTTCATTCATGTTTGTTTCAATAAGCTGGATTTTGCAAAGTCACACTAATTTAATTTATCCCTATGTATAGTGAATCTGATTTATAGCTTTATTCGCTCTATTGAACCATCGAATCTTTTGAAATATTTAGTAATGAGTTGAAATGAGAGTGTAACTTTGAAGCAATTACACAATTAAAACTAGTCACGATTTTATCCCTTTTAAAGTCATTTACGTTTAGTTGTAGTCTTCATGCACATGTTGGATGCACAACACATTTTTTACTCTAGTATCAAGACACTGCTGTGGTCATCAATGAACTTAAAATACAAAAAAAAATAAAAAAAAATTTACAAATACTCACGATTCCCGTTGTCTGTAGGCGTATAAACGATAATAATAAGAGTAATCACTGTATAATTTCATAAAGTAGTCAATTTGTGACCTTCCGAACGGTATAATATTGGGAAAACGCCACATCAATAATTAAAATGTGCATAGTCGATCTGACTGCTGCTGCTGCAATTAGTATGCAATTGTTAGTGCATTAGGTTGGAATACGGATCGTTTCCGTGACGGGATCGTGACCACCTTGCCTTCCAAATTCATATACTGACCATTCGAGCTTCGTCAATGCTGGCCATTGGCCATATTCAAGTAACTTTTTCTTGTATGAAGATTCACTGTGTTTACAGCAATGATGTCATTATTTGTAATTTGTATTAACTATCAACAACGACAGCATAAATGCTACAGGTGTGCCAATCCAGGGTTGGGTATTCCACAGAATGCGACAATGGAATGAGTAGAACTACGTAATGGCTTAAATGAATGTGATGAACTATCCTAATAAATATGACTGGCAGAAATCAACTCTGGAACGAGTATAAACTCACTACAACACAAGCATAAATCTGACTTTGGTCATTTCAGCAATGTTAATTTGCCGTAAAGAAAGTCGCAACAAGTTTCATCATCATTACGAATATAAATATATGGGCAACATTTGATCACAAGCTCGGACATAGTCAAAGTCTCAGTGGTGTGCACCTTTGCTTAAAGTTAACGAGCACCGGCTTAAAATGCCTCTCAAGTCTAGACAATTTCCTCCTGAAATTATCCTTGTGCTGTTGGCCGCTGTTGTAGTACGCTTATCTTCTCAAGAGTGTTGGTGGACATTTTGCCAGTCTTCATCATGGCAGAGAAAAGGATGTCAACCGCAACATCTATACTACAAAGAACAGTCAGTTGTTTGTCGAAATGGGGACCTCATGCATCATTGCTGTCCAATCTATAGAGGGTATAGCAACAGTCTGGTCGGAACTAGTTTTCCTGTACCAGTGTCCAAAACTGACGGTTCCTATTCTAACGCAATTGATGCACCAGGTAAGTTCTATGAAGATTTCATATGTACTATATTTTACAAATCTAAATTTGTTCTTCCTTTTGTATGAAAAGCTTCGGATGGATCGGGAATATGCTCGTGGTACGGCAACGGTGATATTCCACAGGGCTCGCCTACGGCATCTGGCCAAAAATTTGACAAATATGCTATGACTGCTGCTCACAAAACCTTACCTTTTGGGGCAAAAATACGTGTGACGAATTTAAAAAATAAGAAGTCAGTTGATGTAACTATCAATGACCGAGGACCTTTCGTACCTCGACGAATTCTGGACTTAAGTTATGCAGCCTTTGGAGCTATTGAGAATCACGACAAAGGACTTATGCATTGCTCGTTTACAGTACTATAAAATTGTTCTAAGATTGATTATATAGTATTATATTCTTATTTACATGAGCTATGAACACTTTTATAACTTCTGCTTTCAAAACATTAATACAGTACATAATAGTAATAATTGTACAATTAAAAATCTAATTAAATAATAAATAAGTCTTGTGTAAAAAAAGTAACAATCATTTGTAAACTTTTGCGGAAACATTTGTTCTAATCATTCACATACTCGATATCTAGTGTGGTCTTCCTCCATTCAGTTAGTGTATTGGTTTCTGGCGCAATGCAAGCAATGCTCTCCACTTTTTTATCTGTGAAAAGTACATCAGTCCAGGAATGCATAAGAGCTCCTTCTTCTTTTTCTACAATCCGGAAAAATTAGTATTATACAAACCACAAGATTACGAAATATAATATAGTAGTACTATGTTTTAAGTAGGTGTATTTTGTGAATAACTCACCGTTTCCTGGTATAAAATCCATAACTCCATTATTTTTAACCAGAGCCCACTTGAAACCGCCAGCGTATTGAAATCGAGGTCCGTAGCAGTCAAAGCGAACAGGTTTACCCCAAACTTTAACCGGGCTAGGCGGACGCTGTGTTATCCCTAAAATATCGCTATTTTTGATTTGTGGAAGGTATTTGAATTCATTGAACGCACTGCACTGGTAATCACACTCGGCGTAATTCGTTAAAAAGAAAAAGTACTGCTCATCGTTACACTGCAGTAAACCCGAAGGATTATGTTCAATGTCAAAAGTCACACATCCTTTGCTTCGTAATGCATCTGAATAAAGAGTATTTTTCGGATTGACATATGAGGATGCTACCGAGCTAATCGGATTATCGTCACATTTTCTCTCTTGCAGACAAGCCTTGTTGATTTTACACTCTTGGTAAGAGCTACATGGCACAAAATCCATTGGTGGGGGTTCGAAAACACCTTTGCAGCAAACATAGCTATTTATGTTTTTGTCGTAGTAAAACTGCCGATTCTCAAAGTGGCCCTGTTTGTATATAGTCCATGAGTGAAGAACCTTTTGAGGCTCGGATAAAGTTACGCATTGGATAATGCTAAAATCTAGAAAGTCACGTAAATCTTTTGTAAATGTGGCGATGTAGGGAAACTTTGAACTTTTGTTTGACTGAAGAATGACAGCTTCCGGGATATCTCCAGCTCCAGCAGCGACAAACTTGATTTCCTCTTTTGCAGCGCAATGGAATGTCTCCGTAATATTATACTTCAGCTGGCTGATTCGTTTTGAAGGCCACTCAGGATAGTACAAGCCTTCCGGTTCTAATATGAAACAGAAACTCAATCTTTATCCTTGCGAAAAAAATCACTTTAACGGGAGAGGTTTTGGTTTTACCTGGGATATCACGGCCATTTTCAATCGTTATCAAACCAGAGGTACGTCCTAATGCGTCGCCACAATAATAATAGCCCAATAAATCACCTAACGAGCCATCCTTTTGACGAAATCCATGTAATGGGTCGAATGACAAGCCAGGATTATTTGCAGCGGGTACCCACGAGTTCTGGCATTTTATAATGAAAGCACTGAAAGTATACCATTTCCAAAATGTTTCCCAAATAGGCATGCATAACATACGTTTTCAGGGTGCACTGTGTGCAAAGTAACTTTTGCTCTCGGATCCGACACTGCACATGGAATCGTGACACTTTCCACCCTCTCCTCATCATGCTCCCCATAAACCTTCACCATTTTGTTGTCTTGCGACAGGAACAAATCTAGCCCCGGCACGTAGACATCATAATGCGAATTCAGCTCTCGGGCAGCTTCCGTTCCGAAACAAGTGTATCTTCCAGTTATGAGTTCATCTAGCTTGGAAAACTCAATAACTGAAGTATAGTTATAGGAATATACCACCTTAATACTCAACGCATCTCTTCTATCATGTGAACTGACAAACGGCCGCTATAAGAAATATCACAAAATGTAAAATAGCGACTTCATGCAAGCTATTATTAAGTTAAGGCAATAAAGTTCAATCATAGAATCTCAACTTACCCCGCTTCCTCTGTACTTCCACTGCACATGGTATGGTGCAGAACAGACAAGTAAAACCGAATGATGCCCATGCTTGAAATCCTTTCCGAGCGTTTTAGCATCCAAAATAATTGTACTGTTGTGATCAGAACTTACAAATCGTTCGATTCCCTGAGGATTCCGAATGATAACACTTGTGTGGAGTATCTTGGGCCGTTCTGTTAAAATTATATTGTATTTTTCTTGAATTATATATCATTATCTGGTATGACCTTACGGAACACCGTTAAATTTCAAACAAGGAACCTTTCACTGCAATCGGGAGCGTAACGTTGCGCACGTCCTCCAACGAATTCCTAATTGGCGCGAAGCACACAACTCCAACCGTGTCTTTATCACCAAAGGTAATTTCGCACGTGTCGTAGAAGCAAGCCTCGCCTGAGCAAAAAAATCAACACATGTGTAATCAGATTTCATAATTCATGCTAATTATCTCACAGTTTAACGCTTCTCGAACTTACTGCTAATGTACTTGATATGCCCATTCCGTTTCACTATCGCCCACTGATATATATGAAATGGTGGGGGATGAGCAGCCTCAGTTACAAAGAACGTTGGCCCTACTGCAAAGTACTTGCTTGGAGCGTAGCAATAAAATTTGATGTGATCTCCAACATAAATGTTTCCCACGACCTGATCATGGGGTGCACCTTCTTGTCGAATTCCCATAATGCTTTGACCAGACGGAACTTGATCAGCGGAAACCTCCGCCTCAGTCTCTGTATTATTTAACAGCATGAATCTCGTTTTTAAACAATTCTCATCTCATTAAATTACATTGAATTTGTAAAGTCAAACCTGACAGCTCGATATAACCGGTGAGTTCGTTGTGGATGAAGGAGAGTTCCTTTTTATCTTCAAAACCTGGAAAGCCGGAAGTACACTGAAGTAGGCCTTCAGCAACTGGACTCGGCCACTTTGTTAGTGCACGTCTATGAAATAATAATAGATGTAAAGACAATTAAACAGTTCGTAGATAGCTCCGTCATAATTTAAGTTTTGTGGTAATAGAGTTGAATTCCAATCCATTACCTGACCTCGCCATAGCCATCAATGTTTACTGGAATACTAGCACAACCCTCTGGAGCAAAGTGCTTCGTTGTATAAGCATTTTGAGATGTAAAGTAAAATCCTTTCCGGATCCTGCATTCAACTTTATCCCCGCAGAAAACCATCTGAAACTTGGGAGGATGAATGGTGTTGGAAGCACAGCATAAATACTGATGATTCAACTTATCGTAGTGGATTTCCAGCGAGCTTGGTGCTGAGTTTACGCGCGGAGAGTACTCCCAAAAATGAAGTGTCCTTAGAGTGTCCGCCCTTTGACAACGAACAATAGCCCATTCCTTTTTCAATGAATGCTGTGAGTCAAATGGAACGTTCGCAATGGCTTTAAAAGGAAACTCATCCCCTCCAACAAACTTGTACTCAATTTTGACAGGAACTTCTTTAGTATCAAAATCAAAGGACATTAAAATTTTCGTTTTAGCATGACATTCAAAAGTGTCGCTGGATTTATCAGGGTCGATAGGGCTCGGATTGAGGTAGACTTTAGTTTCGTTGGGAAAAGCTCGGACTTCGTCATCTAAAATGAAATGTGAACAGTATTTATAGCATTTTGAATGGCATATCATTGCAAAAACTTTTTACAGACCTTTTCGTGGAAGAAGTAGCACACTGAGAGTGTTTCGTCCATCCTCTTCACGACAAATATAAGTACCCCATGGGTTGTCAACTTGTTTCAAGTTGATCACAAACCCCTTCGACGGGAGGAATATGATTGAGTCATTTTGGGGCAACTCCAAATACTTTCCATCTACTTGTCGCTTGAGTAGAGATACATGGGCGGCGGGATCAGATACACTGCATGGTAGCCGAATATAGTCGTTGAAAAGGATATTAGCCGGATATCTAACAGTTTGTTGGGAGTCCAGAAGCAGAGTTCGTTTTGGAATTTCTGTTTCATCGTACGACCGTGAATTTACTAATCAAAGAAAATAGAGAAATAATTTCATAGGGAATATAAATAATAATACTGGACCTAGTATATATTTGGGGTAAGCTGAGACAAACTTGGAATGTAAAGGTAGAAGTAAGTGGCTATCTTAGGATCCAGAAGACTCCTGCAAGTGTAATTTCCAGTCCCAACTTCAAATAAACTTAAGTATCCAATTTGGGCAAAGTATAATGTTGTAGTTTTGTTCCTAAACTCCTCCGTGACCCTCAGGTTCCTGCTTCGAATTTTATGTGCGTTGGCAATCCTATCGGTTTTACTTCCTCTCCCTATGTCCCACTATATTATATATAAAAATTTTATGACTACCCGAGCCGTTGGCTTTGTACCCACAGAATGACAACCACAAAGTACTTACTCCATCGCCTTCGTACACCCATTCCACTGGGTAAAACGCGGTACACTCCAGATATATATTGGTCGTTTCAGCCGGATGATACTCTTCCGGATCAATTTTCCCCGAGTGACTTCTCTCCCAACCATTGGAATGATGAGTATCATTCCAGTGGGCAAAGTCATAAGGATCCAGCTGGAAGTGGGTCTCCTTCAGTACCGTTTCCGTATTAGGTAAATCATAGATTGTCTTGTGAAATTCGCCGTGCTTGGCAAGCACTCTGATTTCAGGCGGAATTTTTGGGAGTTTCCCACCCTCCAGGGCCTGAGCGTGTTCGTCCTCATCGAGAAAATATTCTACACCTTCACACACCCTCAAACTTACGCTAATTATCACAAACCATGTTAGCAGAAATGCTAACATGCTAACAGACTCTTTTCTTTTGCATTGAAAATGATGACAAGTTTCCCCACGTCGGTAGTATTTGAGATATCTTTCCTTGGACATTTTCGTGGATTAATTGAACAACAAACTTTGACTCAAACACTAAAACATTCTTGACTTGACGCACACTTGAAAAACAACTTCCTACTAAAGTCCATGAAAAACTAGTGACTGATTTGACTTCAGACTTGGATGCATAGTCACAAAACTATTCAAGCCGTGATCCGTCAATTTAAGGACATTTTTTTAGGTAACCCATCAATCTGTTTGTTGAAGGGCTAAAACAAGGGACAAATTTGATTTCAAAAGTTTAATTATGCCAAACAGTGGTGTATATTTCGTTGACAAGATATGTCAGGACCTTTTCATGAGGATAACAGTTATCGTTCAACTACAACTGCAACATCTCCACAACTTGTTGGAAATGAGGAAGAACACATTCATCAGATTCATACATGTCATTTGGAGGATGCAACGAAAGAGAACTTAACTTAATTGCAGTTATATTTATGCCTCCAACTTATGTAAATTGTTTGGAATGCGTGTGTAACGGTTGTTCATACACAAAGAGTTGAATATAACCTTCGTTAGCATTTTTATGTGGTTTTTCAAGTCAATTGAACGTGGTGTAAAGGGGGAGGAAATAAATAATACACTTAAACTGTAGCAAAACTCAAAGTACTTTGTTCTCGTATCGGAAACCTAATCAGAAACAATTTTTCAAGGGTGTGGGTGATTTGAAGAAACTGTGAAGATGCAACAAAAGACTGTTGTACTGCATGCGAACTTTATTTATTTAAAAAAAATCATAGTGAATAGCTCACGAGAATTACATGATTCAATTCCAAAATTTTCTCATCACAAGAACTCCTTACGTTATAAGGATAGTAAAAGGTCATGAAAATGAATAGCACAAACAAGCTTTACTTTTGTGGTTTCAATTTTTAATATGAAGTTTACATGTAAATATAACATATATTCATTATTCATTGGTATCTATATTTGCTGTACTTTGAAGGAACATGATTATCGCAGGAAATAAATGTGCCATGTGAAGATAAGTTTACCCAAAAAAAGGTGTTACTATCTTTTGAAGATATTGAATCAGGACCTTCCACTGGCCCTGAGTAACGAAAAAATTAGGAACATTAAAGTACGTTTTGGAACTCGTTTAGGTATAACTGCAAAGTTTTACTTCCTGTAGCAGTTTCCGTTTGAAATTATCACTTGTTCTACTTTAAAGATGGTTCTTACGCTTATCTTGATTGTTTCATTTTTCATCTTATAGACACAGTTTTGTAAATTGGAAAGGCCCACTTTTATACCAGATATGGCTTCGATGCTTGGTTGAAATGATGTTACAGATCTACGTTCCAACGGTTTATTCATTTCATGTAGATGCATTAGTTGGTGACATGACATGACGAACGCTAATTTGATACTATTTTGACCTTCCCTGTAAGAAAGTAGAATGTTAGACGCTAGCAATTCCTTAACACATACAACATACGCGGCTGTACTCAAAAAAGAATACGATGAGAATTTTAGTGTGCGCGAGGACTTTTGGATCTGTGAGAAAATTGATTAAGTATTCTTATCATACTACAATTTGCATGCGGTTTTACTTTATCATGTTATTTGAAACTAGGCTAGACACACTGATTTGATGACAGGTTGTCGAGTGCAAATTGGTACCGGTTAGCTAGGAGTTGTAGTGAATACTAGAGATGGCCTTAGAATCAATTAACACGTACCCTTCCTTCATAGTTAATATAATACCAAGACTTTATTTTTCCAAGCAGTTCACTTAAACAATGGCGCATGTAAATGAATACATAATCTCCGTTAAATAGAAATTACAGTCGTGACTAGATTCCCTGTTCCGACGATGACTTTGCCTTTCAAATCAATCTATTCGATCTCAGACCACACAAATTAATTAGGTACAAATTGAGTGTGAGACACGATCGAAAATTATTAGTTACCGTTCAAATAATTAGGATTATGCTTACAACCAGTGACTTTGTTGTTTTTATAATTAACAAAACTAGCACATCAGTCAAACTTTTCTTTTATAACAACACAGCATGCACAACAATATAAAAATGTGTTGATTGCTTTCACAAAAGCAGTTATTGATTACACAAACATTTCGCGATTGAAAATTGATATAATGTTCGGTAATCACAAGCTTTTATTTCAATATCATAAATTCGTTTAAATAAGATTTTTTTTGGAACGCAATTATTAAAAAGTAAACTCGTTCATCAAAAAAAATTTTTCAACTAGTTTTACCGTCCTTATCTTTCATGCCCTGCACATTTCTCCACACAGCGTCCACGTCGAGATTAAGCTTGAAACCGGCAAAAGCATCAAAATGAACAGAGGGAAAGTTATTATTCACAGGCAAATTCATGCAAAAAACCAATTTCTCTTGGACATTTTCGGTCTCGTCCTCACTCAAATGAACTCTGACATCTTGTCGCTTTAAAAAATCCAGCTTCAACTTCTGACCTTTACCTAGCGCCACAATTTGCTGTTCTGAATGAATAACTTTTGTGTCAAACTTCGCTATTTTTGTAAACTCGGACAGGACTCTGAAATCGTTCCCAAACGTCATCAGCGTCAAACAAGTTCCCGAGCTGCCAAAGCGACCTGCCCTTCCAAAACGATGAACAAACGTGAATGGGTCGTCTGGCGGTTCAAAGTTGATGACAAGGTCGACCCCTTCACAATCAATCCCTCGAGCCCCCAAATCGCTTGAAACTAAGATCCTGCACCTGCCTTGCTGCGATTCCCTCAGAGCTGTGAGGCGATCACACTGGGCAAGAGCTCCGCTCAGTTTACAAGCGTCATAATTGTGGTCCTGAAGAACTTCATAGATCCTGTCAACTCTAAAAACGAACGAAACAAAATCAGCATCAAAACTGAATCCACAAAACATCTAAAACAACAAAGAACCTCTTTAAAAAAACTTACATGAGGCATCTTGAAAATACTATGGCCTGAGTGAAGTGCAAATTTCCTAAGAGTTTCAGCAAAACTTGCATTTTATTTTGGAAAATATCCTCCTGATTTATATCAGTCTTCGGCTTGTCCAAAACTTTGTAGACGTCCACGGCGTACAGTTGAATGGCCAACAATGCTTGGCTAGGATCGGATGCTATTTCCATTGGCTCACACATGAATCTCTTCAAAAACTCTTTCAGCCCGTCGTTATACGTGGCGCTCGCGGCGATGAATTGCTTTGTCGCTGGAAGGAATTTTAGAATGCTATTTAAGTCGTTTATATAGAGAGATTCCAAAAGCTTGTCGGCTTCATCCAAGACGACAAGATGAACGTTAGAAACGTCCAGTTCCCCGTCGTTTATCATGTGCAAGATCCTTCCTGGAGTGCCTGAGACAACGTTACACGTCTTAGATCGCCGAATGCTTTGATCGACGGAGGTTCCGCCGATGAACACCTTTACTCGCAGACCATTCATGAAGCAGCCAAGGTTCTTAATGACATCTGCATTTTGACAAGCAATTTCTCGTGTTGGAGCAATTACGAGGGCTTGAACCTGATCGGCTTTCTCTACCAAGTCCATGTGTTCCAAAACAATTACTCCAAAGGCACATGTCTTGCCAGTCCCCGATTTTGACTGCACGATCAAATCTGCCAACAAAACAAGGGTATTATCATTTTCCTGACAAAAACTAGCTGAATTTGTAAAAATATCCAAAACCGCGTACCGTATCCGAATTTTCCAACTGGAATCGTTTTCAATTGGATCGGCGAAGGCTGGTGAAATCCACATTTGGCCAATCCCATTAAAGTTTTCTCTTTTAACTGTAGATCCTCAAAGCGGATTTTGGCGTCTTTTCCAACCGCTTGCACGTCCAAGGACCTCTCCTTTTTCGTCCAGTCATGTGCAATCGGCAGAGTCTCATGTGGAGTTCCATTTCTACCCTTTCCCTTGTCAGAATTAGTGCTGGAATTAGTCCCTTCAGACTCCAAGTACTCCTCGATATCCCGAAGTGACATCAACTCCATCGCGGTGGAAGCACTTTCCTCTTTGCTATCTCCATTTTCAAAACTGTCCATTTTACTTCGTCATGCAGTCAGATGAATTAAGTTTTAATTTAACTACAGCAATAGCCTAAGGCCTAAACACCATCATGCAGTTTCAGTTTCGACTTTCGACACATTCACATGTCGATCAGTCGTTGTCGATACCCATGTCTTATTAGAGCACATGTAGGAACACCAGCTTGCCGCGCGTTGATTTTGCGACAGCGCCAATGAAAATCCGAACAGCAGGGTACACACAAGTTGTAAACACATAATCAAAAACTTCGGCTGATCTCCTCCTGTAGCTTAACTCGGAACGACTTGTTACAGGATATTTAAATATTTGGAGGGGCTATTTCCGGAAGTAATTACGCAGCTGAAACAATTTGAGGACCCTCGGATTTAGAGTATTCCTTGGAAAATAGTTTGGAAACAGCTGATGAAGTAGAAACCTGGAACAAGACGAATATTCACTCTTTGGAGGAAACTTTCCACGTTCTGAGGTGTCAAGCTGACGTAATCCTTGGTTGAATATAAGTCAGGGTGCGAAGATGTTTTTTTCTTCAAAATAATCACTCATATTGAAAGTAATATTTAAAGTGAACCTTATTCTGTAGACAATGGATGCAGGATCGGGTGATATGTTCAACGTGACCACTGAGGAGAATGAAGACGAAGACGGGGATTTTCCGAACATAGGCCAAGAGCCTACAGAGAATGACTTGTACACGTTTTTGAATGTGTCCAGAAGGGCGACAACGGAGGAAATAACAAATCAGTACAGGAAGTTGTCCAGAATGTACCATCCAGACAAATGCAGGGATCCAGAAAAACAAGGATACGCCAGGCAGTTGTTTGAGAAAGCAAAAACTGCTCATGAAAGTAAGAGAATACGTGTTGACCTAATCATGAATTTATTTATCGACTATTTAGTGCGGTAGTTAACTTTTTGGACTTCGCTATAGTCTTAACAGATCCCCATCGAAGAGCTATTTATGACACTCTAGGAATGAAAGGAATCAAAGATGAAAAAGAACTCGCAGTTGTTACGAGATTTCGAACGCCACATGAGATCCGAGAGGATTACGAAAGGATTCAAAGGTAAATATTGACGGAATTGAGGCGATGATTAAAACCTAGTATTTTTAAATACAAAATATCCTCCATTGAAAAATGTTCGTGTACATTAATAATCCTGGGCTTTTTTTGTAAAGAGAAAAGGAGGAAAGACGATTGGAGCGATTGATGAATCCTAAAGGCTCTGTGACCGTTAATATAAACATGTCGGAGTTATTTTCGCCGTATGAAGGACCTGAGGATGATGAGGATGTACTCTATTACGACGGTTAGCTAATGAAATGTTAAAGAATAGAAAAATTTTGCCTCACCTTATATACAACCAAGGACATAATGTTTTATGCGAACCAAACTAGCTCCACCATATTTGGAATTAACTGGGTTCCATTTTGCGCAATCCATCGAGGCACCGTTTACGAGCCAGGATACATGCACAATGTCCGGAAACGTGTCAGCGGAAAATGGAAGGGGAAAAGGTCAGATTATGTGCGGATTGCGTCGAACGATAGGGTAAGCAAATGACTTGTTTTATGTCGCATAATCATATACTTGAAATTGAAAACGCTCGACTTATCCTCACAGTCAAACTGCATGGGGAGAAATGGAGGTTGGAGGAAACACCAACGGTATGGACTTTGGTTTGAAAGGATCTGCGCCCATTTTCAATACCGGAGCAATAGCAAGTTTTGGTTTTATGGGCCAGTCGACTGAGCACGGTTTTAGACCGTTCTTCACTGCAGGAGTACACAAGCCTTTAGATCAAGTGTCCAGTCTAAGTTTAATGTGGAGGGCGGGTTCTATGAGCGGATTGCAGTCATCTTACATACGGTCAGTGTTCAAGATTAAGTCGGTGTACACGTGAACCCGGTTTATATTATTTTGTGAATGGTATTTTCAGTGGTGGACAAAATTATCGGTTTACTGCCTCGATACACTTGGGAATACCACATTCGTTTGCTTCCGGTAGTTGTTACTATAAATTTGAAAACAATGTCAAAATACGAGGGGCGTTGAAGTAAGGATTCTGGGTCTAATGCATATCTTTTAATTATTTAAAGAAGCCATGTAATGTTATCATTATTTGCTTTGCTTGCAGAGCGGGGTCATTCGGTGCCATGTTGGAGTACGGCCTAGACAAGAAGTATTCCCAAGTCACAAACCTTAGCGCAACGATGGTGGTAGGAGTGCCTGTAGGAGTAATGCTGAGGTTAAGGTAAGCTTACTACAGCTGAAGCTGATTTGCATTTGTTAAATTGGGAGGTATTTCAGGTGCTAACTTTCAATTGAACTTGCAGATTGCAAAGAGGAAACCAAGCATATATATTTCCTATCCAGCTCAGTGACCAAATTTTACCGCCTCCAATTTTTTACGGAACAATTGCTCCTCTAATCCTATGGACATTAGTAAATAAGCTCTTTTTAGAACCCTATGAGCTGGAAAAGAAACGGATTGAAAAAGAAAAGCAAAAGTCAGCTTATAGAGAACAGTAAGGAATTTTCTGTTAAAACAAACACTAGCAGTTTTTACCACGTTTAATGATTGTACTGGCTAATCGTTTGATTTTAAAGATTACAAGAGAAAAAAGCAGAGGCAGCCGCTGCGATAGCGCTTATGCATGAGACCTACCAGAAAATTGCAGTGGAAGAACGTTCCCGCAATGGGTTAGTGATTCTCTCCGCCAGCTATGGTGCTCTTATTCAAGACGCAAGGTCCGCTCAAACAGCCAACGATCAGGAAATTTTAGACGTAACCGTTCCAATACAGTGTCTAGTCAGGGATTCAAGACTGGATCTTCATGACTCAACAAAGGTTCTAATGCTTTGTCAAAGTAATAAAACAAAATGTATACTGAATATCTTTAATTGGATCCTTTACTTCACCTATCACAGGCCAACTTGCCAGGCTTCTATGACCCAGCTCCAGGAGACGAGAAAAGTTTGCTAGTCCGATACTTGTTCCAGAATAGAGAGCACAAGGTTCTTATCCAAGACACCGAGGGTGTTCAGCTTCCAAAAACAAGTAATTGTTACAATCAAATCATCGCTAATCCACCTCAACGGATGCTTAATGTGCTGTCTGTTTCTTTTCATGTAGCTCACCAAGTGGCACCTATTTGACACCAAAATGTCGGTAGGTTCATGGGCCATCGGATAGAATTTGAAACGTTGGACACCGATTGAAATTGTGCGTGATTTCATCATCCAAAAACGGGGATAGTTAACGGAAGAGTGTTACAACATTGTTGATTGAGTACATGCAAGTGGAAATTAGACTGCCATAGATTTTCTGTTAGTATCAATTTTTTAGCTCGGGTCGACACAAATGTCAGCAGAATGATTTCAATTCATACAAAAAACTTTCAAAGCGACTTAATCATCATATGTAGAAAGTATCGGGATTTTAACTATTTATTGCGATTTGCTATCGAATTTGGTTTGATCAAAATTATAAGTGATTATTATAAATGTATACAAAATGCATGGAACAAATCTATATAAAAAGTTATAGACGCTTGGAAAAAATATGAGTTTAAAGTGACACTTTTAATTTGTTTTGCTGTTCACTATTCAACCTATGCGTCGGCAGCTATTCAAAAAACAAATGGCCGACGAGATCCAAGATCGTTCCCACTACCTCGCCCGTCATTCCGTTCCACAAAATCATTCCATGTGTTTATCATACTGCTTAGTCGGCTATCAATATCCGCGATTTGTACTGGAAAATGTGATCTTTTTTAAAGGCTGTTCAATATTATGTTCAGGATTTAGAAGTTTTGCATTCTTACTTGCCATACGGTCCACTCTTTGCTGTAAAACGGACTGTTGCTGGGGCGGTGGTGGGGGAGGTAAAGGTGCTGGAGGCCTTGACGATCCAGGACCTTGTGGATTAAATGGTCTTTGAGGAGCAGCTAAAGCGATCCCAAAAAATTGCCAAATTGCAATCAGAAAGCAGATATCCCCGAAGACCTTCATTTTACCGATTTTAGCAAGCTCTCTTTTATACACTGAAGAGCAACGACATGAATGCAAGGTTTGTATCTTTTACCGAACTGTTTTATAGTTTGTTTAAAAGCTGCGTTGCTTTTTTTATAAACAAAAGCGTATCATTCTTCATCTTATTTTGCAGATGCCCCTTGTTGAAACCAAGTTATATAATTACGTTATAATCCTTTAAAGGTTCATCATCTAGAACATGTTTTCAAGACTAATTTCCTTTTTATTACTGTAGCTTTTAAAACAACCAACTTGAAGTGTCGGAATTAATTAGCTGGTAAATTACTTCGAAATTTGTGTGCCCATTTGTAGACATGTTGCATTGCTTGCATTGCTTCAAATGATAAAATTATCGCGCAAAGATCAATAAATTCACGTCATAATTACCTTTTTATGATTTATGATCATCCAACCATATTTCAGACATGTTTATAACGGGCCGATTCGGTGTAAAATACGATAAGGTTTATGATTTTACAGTGCAAAAGGTAAAAAGAAGATAAAGTTTTCTTCGAAGAAAGCAAAGTTGCAACCAAAACCAAAACGATCGCGATCTCGCATCACCTTTACCCACAGCGCAGCGCATTGCAAACATAAAGCTCATACTACCGTGGTGCGGTATACTCAAAACACGTTGTTTATCGGATAAAAGCTGGCATCGGCATCATCTGTGCATTGGATTGTAAGTGGGTATAAACACTGTTCAGTACTTTTATAGCAATTAATTAAAGGGCAATTAAAATCAAACATTTTTTGTCTTTTATGGCCTTTTAAACAGGTCACAGAGTTTCTGTTTCTGGCGCTTTTATGGGTTTACCTCTGATCATACGGAGGTACGCTGCAGTGGTCCTATTTCCGACGTTTTCATTTGGAGCCATTTACGCGGACTGGAGCCACACCAGAAAGTGTAAGAGTTACAAATACTATTTAAGGTAAGTAAACAAATAAACTTACTTTGACCTTGTTCGTCTCTTGCAGGGAAACTAGAGAAAGCTGCACGTGCTGAGAAGCTTAAAGATAAAGAAGTCTTAGTCGGCTGAAGGAAAGCATTAAGAATGTCTTATTTATCAGCGTCCTGGAATATCATCGGGTTCGGCAAGCACTGGTGGGTGTATGTTTTCCCTATTACAGGATTTGTGATTGGGAAGTATCTTGATGATAAGGAAAGAGCAAGGTCCACTGACTTCCGTGACAAAAGTGCTCTGTTCAAGGGCAATGTTAAGGACGGCGATCCTCCATCCTGGGGCCCGGGCAGCATTCACTGGAAATAAAATCGTCGAATTTCCAGCTGTAGTAGAGTAATTAATAGCAAATCCTGCAAACAAAAAGTAGACGGAACCGGGAGGAGTGTAAGCCATATGTTTCCTTCAGTGTAATTGTTATCGATGAAATAAATGAAAACCAAATAACGCTTGTAACATCTTGAGATTCTTATGTTTATTTCCAGTTAACATTAATATTCTTAAAAGTTTTGTTTAAAACAAAACGCACTTAAACCTGAACATATATACACTCAGAAAATAAATATTCGAATGCATTATAGTTGCAATACAATATCTGTTTTTGTTAGGACTCTGAGGTACATAGGTACGAAATACTAATACTTTTCAGTTTTGTGGCATAATTATAAAATTTTATATATTTTGTTTTACAATTGTTGAAACGTAAAAGTTTGGAATTCTCTCTCCTCCGAAACCGTGTTTGTCCGCATTGTGGGAAACTCAGGTAGCACTGTTAAGTTAGGTACTGCATTAACTCTTGAAATATTTTGAGGGGGAATTGCTCCCCCCGGTTTATACTCTGTCATGCGAAGCTCATCCTTGGAAAAGTTTTCCAAGTCGAGGGCAGTGACGACTAGGCCCTCATCCGCAGGATTGAAAGTGTCCAGGAAACTTCGATCCATTTGAAATCCGTCAGGTAAGTAGGCCTTTAACGATTCATTGATTTCCGGTAGTTGCAAATCATCCGTCCCCGGAATCGGTGGTAGCTCCATTGTCGGCTCCAGGAGGGAACTTGGAGGAACTACATCCAGCTTTTCCAGGGTGAGCGCTCCATGATTCTTTTGTATGTGTTTGTTCAGGTACTCTTTTGTGGCGAAGCTCCGTTTACACGTTGTGCATATGAACGGCTTATCTCCTGAGTGAGTGCGGAGATGTCTCGTCAATTTGTACTTATCGATAAAAGTCTATGGAAAAAAAATCCTCGATTAATGACATGCGTATAAATTTACATAAAAATCAAGACGACAGTTTACCTTGTTGCAGAATTCACATAAAAAATGCTTCTCCCCATTGTGCACCTTTTGGTGCTTCTTGAGACTTGACGGAAACCGGAACTTTTTATTGCAAATCAAGCACGTATTCGCTTTCTCTGCATCATGTTTAAGCATATGCTTTTTTAGCATTGTTTCCGACGTGGCACCTGCCTGGCAGACGTTGCACTTGAACGGATGAGTGTTGGTGTGAGTGTACTGGTGAACTGTTAGGTTCCTCGGGGAAGAAAATGTTTTCCCGCAGGTCTTGCACTGATACGGATTGGCATCCATATGCTTGCTCATGTGAAACTTGAGGAATGTTTTGGCTGAAAATCCTACTCAGAAAGCACATTTTTTTTATTTTTCAGTACTTTATGTAAACATTGATTGTAGTATAGATGGATTTGGGTTTTACGTGTACCTTTTCCGCAAGTAGTGCACATGAATGGGTAAACTTTAGTGTGAATGGTTAAATGCGTATTTAGTTTGGACTCGGAAATGAAGGACTTGTCGCACATGCTGCACTTGAACTTTCTCTCTCCGCCATGTTTCGTTTTGATGTGGACGTTGAAGAGCTGTTGGGTACGGAATCCCCTGCCACACAAGTGGCAGCAAATGGCAACTTCCCCTGTTTCCCATAAAATTTCTTTTGGTTAGAATTGCTTTTCTCTCGCCGATAATAATGTTTTAAGAATTTACCAGAATGCTTTAAAATATGAGCGTTCAACTCACGCCGCCATTGAAATGCTTTGTTACACTGCTTACATTCGTAGGGAAACTTGACGCCTTCGTGATAGCGTCTCACGTGAATATCCAGTTCTTCCGGTGTCAGAAATGTTCGTGTGCAGTTCATCCTGTTACAGCGGAACCGCGCTGAGGCATCGTTTTTGCCAGAGTACGTGTCCCCGCAGGATTCATTCTCATCTTCATCGTTGGCGCTCTGCGTTGTCGCTTCGTCCAAGTCTGGACGTTCTTTTTTGATTATCGGGCTGTCTGAACAGGAAACCGGGGAATCCCTTTCCTTGATTTTCTTTGCCAGAAGCAATTTGAACGTATCATGAATGTCAGTATCTTGCAATACATTCGTGGCTCGGTTTCCATCCTTTCGACACATTTCCATATCGCTGCCAGCCACGTCATTGTTGTCCAAACTCTTCTCATCACGAACTTCAATCTTGGCTTGTCGAGGGTATTTCTTGCATTCTTCGACTTCCTTCGTCTTTCGCGCCTCATCTTTGCAAATGGAACAATCTGCGCAAAATTCTGACGAACAAGGATCCTTTTTGTGATTGCCTGAGTTTTGGCTCCTCCCTTCTCTGCAGCGCTGCTGATCAGCTTCGCTGCATATTTTGCAGAACGAGTCACTGCATTCGCCCCCTTCGTGAGAATCCGATGATGACCAGTCTGACTCTGACGAATCTGACGCTTCCTTGTCATACCCGTTCCCTTTACCCTGTCGCTTCCTTTTGTATTTACAGTCTTTATCTTGACAATCTGGAAACCCGCATTGTGACCCTGACCCTGTTTGCTTTGGCGGTAACTTTCTCTCTGGCTCATAGCAGCACTCGCAGTCCAGCGGCTTTCTCTCCATACCTGTGGGTTTCAAAATATTCGACAGCATTTTCACTTGACCTTAAATTATATTTATGTCATGCTAACTCACGTCGTAAGATCCTTTTTCTTATGAGAACAACCGTTTCCTCCTTTGAATCTCTTTCATACTCGCCACTACTGTCAAACCCCCCGCTGTAAACACTCCCCCGTTCACTTCCGCCCCCCTTCTGAAGGCTCTGCTGAAAGTCCTTTTTGAGACGACTCTTCAGCTTGTCAATATCATCTTGCAACTTTTCCCACTTTCTCACAATCAGGTACACATTGTAAACCCTTTTCTGACACGGTAAGCAGTACTGGCAGTTTTGAAAATCCGTTTTATACGGGAAAATCGGCAGTCCCAGAAGCTTACAAAGGGCCTCTGAAAACTTACCGTTATCCCTCCAACACTGCCACCTCTTTGGCCAACTCTTTTCCGGATTTTCGTTGCAAATTATACACAACATGTTGCATCCGCTGAACACTTGACTCTATCCCAGTTGCATCCCTGGTTTTAGTTTTCTCGTTTAACAATTATTGTTTTACGCGTACTTTCTCCACAAAAAATTCCCCTTTGAAAGAACAAATAAAAAATTGTTATGTAGCTCTTGTTTTGGATTAGCGTTATGTAACGTGTTGACACTGACAGTGCAGCATGCATACCCAGTTCCGTAGCCAACCGATCCGGACGGATAGAGCAGCAGCATGACGAGTTCTTGGTCTTCATCAGCCCATGTAGGTGTATGCTACTATAATGGATTATGCAACACTTGCAAAAAAAAAAAACAAATCTTTCCCTATACGTCTCTATCTAGGTCAACACAGTCCCCGTCCATGCGAGTTTGACAGAGAAGATGTTTTATTTCCTATTATGATATTGATTTTTCATTTCGACATTTACTTCCTCTCGGCTTTTATTTTTATTGCATATCTGTGTAGGGCTTTCATAACATGGAAATAACTAAATTCCTTTTGTGTTCACGTGAAACATTTACGAAAAAAAATTTATCCTGCAAGTGTCACTCGCTATCCTATCTTCTGTATTCCATTATAACTCCTAACATGAATTTATTACTTGCAAAAAGAAAAATGCAAACAAAAAAAAGTAGTTACCCAACAGCTTACATATAACCTCTATAGATGATAGATATGGCTTGTAAGGTATAGCTCATGCGTGAGGTATGAGGTAATATGTAATGCTCATCGGATGCGGATGTTATGTGTTGCACGAGTTGGATGTTCCCGTAGGTCGGCGCTACGTCGGCAGTTACACAACTTTTACCTATATAGCTATATCCTTGTGATATATGGCAATGCACTATTATAACGGACAGAGGGAAGTTACTACGTGTTTAACGTCAAGTTTGGAAAGAAACTATATGGATGCTCCTGTTCGAGGAAGACAATGCAAAAAAAAAGCGTTGGAGCGTGTACGGTAACAAATAATATGTAGCCTTCAACGATTTAAAACTAACTCACGCGTAGTATGGCGGCGAGAGAACCGTGAAAGTAGAGAAAGTGGCAGGTCAACGGTTTACTGAAATGTGAATGTACGAGTTGTTTTAACTGGCACACAAAAATACAAAGTATAACACGTAAGTCATTCCACGCCCTTATATTAAGTTTGATTACATTGTCGACTTCTAAAATATGAATGGTATTGGTAAATAAATCATTGAAAAATATTGAGTGAAAAAAGGAGGTAGAGAGAGGGAAGCCCTATAAGAATGCATTAATAAGTCATTATTCGTCGGGATTTTTTATTATTATCGGAATACTTGAGACAGAAGTATGATAGAAACGGCTGTCTCCCATGTTATTCCACCTGGCCGTGTAAAAATCAATAGACAGGTCAGCGAAGTAGCATTCATTCAATAAGAACATTTCAAGGTTGACATAAGTATAGGTAGATAAGGTTTTGTTTCAAGTGTGATAGTGGTTATATTTAGCTATAATGCTTAAGAAGTAAGGAAATTATGATAAAACATGGACACGGGTGGTTCTTGTTATATTAATTCAATAATGCACACTGAACTGCATTTCCTACACCAGATGTTGCTAATGATGATCTGTAATCTGTAACATACCTAATAAGCTGCATGCATCGATCAAATTTGGACGAAAAAAACTTCACGTATGCTACCAAAGCGTAGCTACCAAAAAGCTTTTATACAGACTATAAAAATATTTTTCGCAAAGCAAGCATGGAGCGTGCCTAGATTAATGACGATAGATTGCTTTGGTGCATAATTTTCGCGTTATCACTGATCTGATTACATTGAACTTGGAGCCGGAACCTCCCCGAATCATGTTTCGTTACAAAAGACATTCAGATAAAAAAAGTTAACGAAGTTTGTTCTGGAAGGTGCAATGTATTCTCTTTGGCTTTTAGGAAAAACAACATCAAATTTTAACTCCATAAACATAAATGGAAAGTTATTTTTTTTATCGCGAATAGTATAGTGCAACGACTTGCTTTAACAACATGTTTTTCAAAAATCATACTGAGTCTAAACGCTTAAAGATTGAGACTGAGACTGTGAGATGATACGACACTTTTTTATGTGCACATATAACATGTTTCATTCAATTTCTACACATATCGTACTTATCTAGAACGGGAGCGCAGACTCCGTTTGCCTTGCAGTATGCCCCCGTTTCCTTCATTAACTTTCATTTCTATGCAAATCTTGAAATGTGCAGATGAAAGCCAACATGACCTACGAAACAATCAACTTATGTTATAATGATACGCTTCAGTTACAACGTTTACCGCAGAAAATACCGCTATTAAAATGTAGACATGCGCCTTGTTCAAGTATTGAAAGTATCGCATACATAAATTGTGATCTTCATTTTTAGTGACATGAATGCTAATATATTATGCTTCGATGCACCCAAAGGCATGAGCAAAATAGCAAATAAATTACAATTTTATTGCATATTAGTGATGAGTGAAGACGCAGTAGATTATTTGATTTACAATTTTCCATGTAGAAATCTTTCCAAAAGGCCATGTTTGCATTGATATTCGATGCACAAAATTTCTCCCAAAATCGACATAACAAAAGCTCACATTTCATATAAAAATGATGGAATATGACAAACAAAGTTAGTTCGATACAAGAGTGATACAGGGCATAGAGTCTTGAATAAATCTCGCAGTACGACTTTGGAGAAGAGATTGGTTTGGAGTCAATCTTTCCAGTCAGTCAGCCATTTTAAGCTTGTCACAAAATGCTCATTCCTTCAGGTTTGGCACTACTCTTGGTAGTAAATATAGGTAAGATAAGCAGCGGTAATTTAGCAATTAGTAAAAGAAATTCATAACAACCAATGCACGTAAATTTTACATTAAAAAATCATGGTAATTGAATTTGAAGCACTTGGCTGCGAGGAAGGTAGCATTTCTCCCAATCCCGGGGACTGCACCAGCTACTTGGTTTGCCATCATGACAAGGAAGAGGTGAAAACTTGCCCCGCTGGTTTGCATTACAACAAAGAGAAGAAATTGTGTGACTGGCCTGCAGAGGCAAAATGCAAACCAGAAAGCTCAAGCGACGAAGGGATGATGCCAGTGTCCACAACTCCTGCTGGACCTCCACCACCTCACGGTTTGAAAATCTAGACAAATGATGATCAATCTATCGAACAAGCATAAGTTTACAAGCGATAACGTAAAAACGGTATTTTACCTTCAGGCCCTTCACCAAGATTTGCACCGTACTACGATGTCATGTTGAAAGATGCCCCAAAGCTCTCCGAAGTTGCTGAGAAAACGGGCCAAGTGGACTTCACTTTAGCCTTCGTTCTTGGAAGCTCCGTAGGATGTGATCCAAAGTGGGGCGCAGAAAAGGATTTAGATGATCCCTCCATTATTAACGAAATTAGGAAAGTACAAGCTCGAGGTGGACAGATGATAATTGCATTGGGAGGAGCTGTTGGTAAATTCATTTAATTTCATTAAAGTTATGCGTTCGAATTTAAATGCAGACATGTAACAGTAGTCTTTGTTACACAGGGCCATATCTTGAACACTCATGCTCCACGTCAGAGTCTTTAGCTAAAGCTTACATGAAAATCCTTGATGTTGTTAATACAACCCACTTGGATGTCGACGTGGAAAGTCCAATTAACATCGACATGGTCAATAAGGCCTTGAAAATGGTTCAGCAAGAACGTCCACGAACAACTGTTAGTTATACATTAATGGTTCAAGGTATCCGCATGCAACACTTTCCAGCTTTCCATTTTTTGAAATGTGTTTTATTATTGGAAAAATGTCGGACCATCTCATTTTCATAAATTATAGCGGAAGATTACGGCCTAAACCCAGACCTTGGAGTTAAAGTACTTGAAAGCGCAAAGGCTCATGGAGTACATGTTGAAATAGTCAACCCAATGACGATGGAATTCAACGGAAAGTCTGAAAGCTGGGGCGATGCTGTTATCGGAGCAGCAGAATCCGTTTTAATGCAAATGAAACAAATATGGACGGAAAAAAGCGATGGAGAACTCAAGCGAATGTTAGGAGTCACTCCAATGTTGGGGAGGAACTTCAATGGAAAGATTTTTGAAACTAAACACGGTCAGCAATTAGTAAACTGGGCAAACCAGCAGCACATCGGTCTCTTGTCGTTTTGGAGTGTCGCTCGTGACAATGGGAAATGCCCGGGTGGCGGTATATCGCCAACGTGCAGTAGTACTTCACAAGGTGATTTAGAGTTCACAAAAATGTTCCAGGGCTTTAAAAATTAAAGCGATTTTTGAAAGCTTGTAAATGTGCACACGTGTGTGCGTTGTCCAATTTTTTAAACTGTCGGTCATCTTTCTTAAAACTTATTACTTGAATGAGATTTCGCATTTTAAATAAAAACAGTACAGCTACATTCTTAAGAATGAAATAGTGAACTATTTAAGAAATTCCTCGGCTCAACTCACTTGATTGTGATATAAAAAATGAAATAGTTCCATATTGTTCCTTACACGCAAAAAAGCATCATACCAGGATACTGCCCCAATACAACATGAATATGACTGCCTTTTTTTATTAGGGATGAATTTAGTTAGTTTATGATACAACATAAAATGAATATTATCATGATTTGCAATACTTTCTGCAGTTTTCATATTTTATGAAGGCTTCATTTGGAAGCGTTCTCTAGAAAAGAAATCTCCGGTTATTCTACCAACGTTACTGTCGCTGTCAATCCAAATAGGCACAGTTGACACGGGAATTTCTCGTTGCAATTACATCGATGCTGTTGGGTAGAATTTTTTACTATTATAATTACAATGTCTTCTCAGCAGGGATCATACTAACAAACGTAGGGCTATATTCCCTACGTAGATAAGTTCCAGCCAGTAGTCCATGGCCAACCACAATAATTATTTTGGAAAGAAAAATTCCTTGAAATTGTCAAATTTCCAAACATTGTCTACCGAAAATTTTTTAACTGTTGCTACATTTTTTGCATGTCCATGTACCATTTCATAGTACACAGGAATGCAGTAGATCGGCAAGTTCTCCGAAACAGTGTACAGTTATAAATACTTTTTGAAAAAATGTTTAATAAACCCGTTACACGCTTAGTAATTAGAAGAAAACATTCATTCCATCTCCTCCCTCAAGTAAAAAATTGATGATGATTGATGAAAATCGAGATTTCATGAGTCTTCCGGAAACCGGAAGACCACAGTGTAGTAGATAGTTGTTGACGATCCGGAGACAACGATTCTGCCTATATTCAAAGCCAATTTTTCAAAAAACTTACCTTGTAACAATCCCGTGCAAGCCCCGTCCAAGTCCATCCGAGCGCGCTGTGAAAGCCTCATAGTTTCAAAGACCGAATCGACATACAATACTTATGGGGGTGGGTAGGTGGGCACTGTGGTCTTCCGGTTTCCGGAAGACTCATGAAATCTCGATTCTGCGGCGCTTGCTTCGCAAGCTGGCAGAATCATCAATTATCATTTCGTCTTCCTTCACCTTCGACCACAGTGTAGTCGTTTAAAGCATGTCGATGAGCAAATAGGGAAGGAGACAATTATAACGGATTTTAATTTAAGGCATACATAAGATTTTATTTCAGACAGATGCTACTTATTCTTAACAGTTAACACAACATTCGAATACAAACTGCTATCCTCTACTGGTCTATTATAGTAGTTAGCAAATACCTTAGATTTTTCAGACCAACCAATGTGCTTAAGAATTGAATTAACTTGTACCCCATTAGCGGCTGCTTTTGAGCCGGAAGAATGACGAAAACTATGTGCCGTATAAAATTTTGTGTCAATTCCGGCAAGAGACAAAGATTCACATAACCATCTACTAATTGTTTGAGACGTAACGTTTTTGTACGGTTTTACCAAGGAAATAAAAAGTTTTTTACATGAATCATTGCGCAATGGTTGAGTTACCTCTAAATAGCGCTTTAAGCAACGAAAAGGACAAAGCAAGTTTGAAGAGAAAGCTGATACAACCAACACAGGATTTGACCGGTTAACTGACGTGGTTTTTAGCCTAGCTGTTAATTTAATCTGGGCCTGATTATTCTGCATCACAACATCTTCTACTTTAATTGAAGCCAATGACTGGACTCTTTGGCCCGTTGAAAGCGCTAAGAAACAAACAGTTTTTAAAGTTAACATTTTTAACGGTAAATTCTCCAAGGCAATGCCCTCAAGATATTTTAACAGAATATCAGCATCCCATGTCACATTGTACTTTGCTCTTGGTGGCCGAAGATGCGCTACACCTTTCATGAATCTGGATATCGTCGCGTTGTATCCAACATCTAACCTGTGGCCGTACACAAATGATAAGGCACTACGTGCACAATTAATCGAAACATAGCTGGAGCCCTGACTGTATAACTGATATAGAAAACACAACATATTCTTAATATTTGGATTATTTTTAGATACATCCCTTTTTTCACAAAATAGTAGCCATTTACGAAGGTATATCTCATATTGTTTACGTGTAGATAACGTACATGAATTCTCCATTACTGATTTAATGTCTTCCGGAAGATCAAGAGTTTCCCACATTACCCGGATAGTGCTCCAATGATTAAAGGAACTCGATTGGACAATGGATGAACTCTACGGACATACGGATCAAATAAATGGTTACTTTTTTCTTTTAATCGCATGACATCAGATACAGCCATATTAAAGAACGTTGGGTACCACGGCTGGCTCGGCCAGTCCGGAGCAACAACAATACCTTTAGATTTGTCTGTCTTAATTTTGTTTAACACTCGAGGCAACAACAAAAAAGGTGGGAAGGCATAAAAGAAGTCATTCCACTTATTCGTGAAGGCGTCAACCCCTTCTGCTTCCGGGTCAGGTTTCCATGACCAAAATCTATGACATTGTCGGCTAACATGACTCGCAAATAAATCAACTAATGGTTCTCCAAAGCTGAAGCAAACTTTTCCAAAATAAAATTTGTCTAACATGAAATCTGAACTATCCTGTCTAGCTCTTGATAGCCTATCCGCCAAAATATTCACCTTTGTGTTAATATAGGTGGCCGTAACATTACATTTCCTGCTTTCACAATATTGCCAGATCATTTTTGCAATGCTGTGTGCGTTCTCCGACCTAACACCCCCGAATCTGTTTATATATGCTACTGCTGTTGTATTATCAACACGAACCAAAACATTTAAATTGTCTTCCTGCAGGAACGACTTCAGACCAAAAAATACTGCTAGTAACTCTAACTCGTTAATGTGAAGCCTATTTTCTACAACTGTCCAGTTCCCTTTTGTTAGTGAACCATTACAGTGTGCACCCCATCCTCGTAGCGAGCTATCTGTTGTGACCACCATATCAAACTTGTCACTGTTAATCTTCTTCGAACAACCTTTTACGTTGTTTATCCACCAACTTAGGTCCAGTATAGACTCATGTGATAAGGTGACAATATAATTGTACTCGCCCTTGCTGTACCGAAGTCCTTTAATTTTATCAAATTCTAACTGCCTTGTGTACACCATACCGTATTGTACTGCCGGGCACACCGAAATCAGTGTACCAACAACCTCAGCCAGTTCTAGTAATGTAACGTACTGTTTAAGACCTAATTGCGAACACTTTTGAATAACTTTCAGTTCCTTTTCTTCAGGCAATCTAACACACATGTTGATACTATCAACAACAAATCCCAGATAACGAATTCTTTGACATGGGGCAAGTTGCGACTTTTCCCTGTTTACTACTAGCCCTAACGACTCGTAGAGTTCTATAACATTTTTCGTTAACTCTAGACAACTTTCAAATGAACTTGACAGTATAAGGCAATCGTCAAGGTACATTACGCAAATTACACCAGCTTTACGAAGTTTTTTCACTACGGGTCTCATTATCTTAGTATAAAGCCTAGGTGCCACATTCAATCCAAAAGGAACACATGTGTACATGTATAAACTACCGTTCCATATGAACTTTAAATATTTTTGATGATGTTTGGCAATGGGAATTGCGTGGTAGGCATCTTTTTGATCCACCACTGTCATAAAGCACTTTTCAAATAACAGATTCCTAACCGTTTTTACGTCTTCCATCTTAAAATGTTCAGCGTGAATAAACTCATTCAAATGCTTCAAATTTAATATAGGCCTACGGCTACCATCAGGTTTTGGAACCGTGAACATGCGGGAAATGAATTGTCCCTCTTCGTGAATAGACTCTACTACAGCTCCTGATGCTAATAATTTTTGAACCGCGTCATCAATAACTTTATAATCTTTATCTGAATAAACAACTTCAGTGGGGATCCTCTCTTGTCTTGGGATACATGTGAAAGGTATTTCGAAACCTCTAATAGCATTTAAAACAAACAAATCGTCAGTAATATTTGCCCAACTTGAATAGTAATCTACTAATCGACCCGCCATATTACTACGTACCGCTGCGGAAACTCCTACTTCTGATGGTTCTGCTGGAATTGATTGCCCTTCTGGTGCCCCATGAATCGTCCCCTCACATTGTTGCTCCAGTTGCCTCTCCGTGGGACGCTGGAGGGCGAGCGACTCAAGTTTAAATTCCCAGTACTTGTGTTCTGTGCATACGAGCTGCGTTGCGGCCGACGATAAGGTTCGAAACGGATACCACGAGTGCTCGCACTTGTGCTTGGGCGTACTAACAGAGAAGCAGCTTTAGACTCCTTCAGGGACTCGTTCAAGTCGCTGCCAAACAACCATTCAGGGCCTGTTCGTGGTGTGGATCTTGTACAGATGCCAGCATACTGCGAGGGGATGTATCGTCGGACATCAAGTCTACGATTGGCACTTATTTGTTGCACATGGTTGCCAACTATATTAGCTGTGTCAATGCACGTTTTCAAAACATCTGATTTTACTGCTTCAGGAATCGACTTACTATTGCGAGTTATTATGTCTGCGACCTTAGCCATGGCATTTACGGCGACACACATGGTTGACTGGATTTGTTGTTTCTGAAGCTCTTCCATACGGGCATGCGAAGGTAAAACACGCCAAATTTCATTGTTCATTTTTGGTGGCACAAAAATTCCACAGTTGGAAGGAAATTTTACTCCGTCGCGGAGTTTCTGGGCTGTTTCTTTCTTAAGCTCACGTGACAACGTCTTATTAAAACTTTCTGCGACCAGCTGTGTTATGGGCGGCCCATACTCAGTCTCCTTTTCAATGTCTTTAAGCAAATCTGCGATTTCGTCATCCATAGCCCCTTCATCAAGATTCAAACTGTCTTCTTTGCCCATATTTAACATATTCTGAAGGTCTGTCTCTGACTCATCTTTGTTCGACATTGAACTTTTGTTACTCTGGAGGCATCATCCTTGTCGAGTGGAGATACCGTAAATGGGAATTGGGCCTGCTGGTTTTCTAACTCGGCTGATTCTCGCCAACATCATTTGCATCCTGCTTTCAACATTTTGTGTCGGGTCTGAGACTCCGGCTTCACTTTCGTCACTCATCTTTAATCAACAAAAAAAACACATGGGCATCGCCCATTTAGAGGAAATTATCTTTTAAATTCGACAACTGCAGTCCCGCGGGATACTGCAACCCGTTCCTCATCGAGGTTCGTCCGGGGTCTTAACTTATTTAGTTTTTAATCCGCTTATTTAGTTTTTAACTCCACACTTTTTAATCCGCTTTTTTTTTTTTTTTTTTTTTTGTTGCTGCTAAACCACCCTTTAAAATTGTATAATTAAGTGTCTTACCTTTTATGATGCTCCTTGGAATGGACTAAGACTCGTGGGGAACAGGAAAACCTTTGTTTCTCAGCACTAAATCAATTTTAATTATCGCTTTAGCCGGTTAATTGAGCAATTATCTCGGTAGTTATCAACCACCACGTTGTCTCCTTCACTATCAAAACTACATATGAGGCTTTCACAGCGCGCTCGGATGGACTTGGACGGGGCTTGCACGGGATTGTTACAAGGTAAGTTTTTTGAAAAATTGGCTTTGAATATAGGCAGAATCGTTGTCTCCGGATCGTCAACAACTATCTACTACACTGTGGTCGAAGGTGAAGGAAGACGAAATGATAATTGATCGATTTCAGGCTCAATTTCAGTTCTATAACACATTAAGGATTTCGGGAAAGATATGGCTGATGTCTGAAACTGAATGAAACGGCACCATAACTGGCAGTTGTATCCATTCTAGATATTTAGCAGACATACAGACCTTACCTTGTTACAACTTCATTTTTCTAAAAATTTATATAGGTAACTGTATCCTCCCTCCGATTAACCGTTGTAATAATTCATTTTCGGCACGGATTAGTCATGTAGCTCCGTTCAAAGCCAACCAAGTATTCTTAAAACCAGAAGGTGTCCTTCACGATGGACGGCATTTGGTAATGACCGCGACAGAACATTGTTTTTAATCGCATTTTCATCATCAGAGCGGCAACGTTCGTGTCCCTTTTCAAAAATGAAGATCGTCCACTCGACCCATTGCTTCATACGGCTATTTAGCAAAGCTTTGCTTGGAGCTTTCCTTGCTTCGGCCACTGCAACATTGCGTGAATCAGTTTTTCTACCGTTGGTGGAAAGTATTGTGACGACGTTTCAAAACTGTGAACTTGTTTATGTAAATGGGGAAGCTGGGTATCATTCAAAACCTTCTCTCACACTTGGAGACGCGTCATTTTCAAGAATGACCGCAAACTCTGCTGGACTCCAGTCTGTAGCCATTGGTGCAAATGTAACATACCCAAGGCATTCTGATATCCACAGATACACCCATGAACACTGCAGCCTTGCCGTTATTAGCCTTCCTCAGTTTAACAATGATATTGAAACCTGGCTGGTGGACATTTTAATACCAAGGTACGCCCCAATATTACAAAAGGACAAAGATCCTTTCATTTTCCTTCATGAAAATGAGCAAGTTATCGATAAGGCTTTGCTTTCATCTCGATTCGGTACCAAAATCAAGTACAAACTAGCCGTCATTCCACTTGAAAGCAAGCATATTGTCTGTAAAACTGTCGACATGTATGGAAATGGAGGCAAATCACAGCTTCACGTTTTAAAGACATTTGAAATTGGCGAAAGTCCAACTCCTTTTACTATCGACATCGACTTTTTCCCAGATTTCACCTACAACTTTCACGGTAGAGCTTTCAGGTTCGCGATTCCCAAAGTCGCATTTCGCTTCGAAATTGAAATGCGTTCTGACGGAAAGTATCATCCTAAGCGCGGCTTCTACAAATGGTGGCTCGATGAAGCCATGCTCAAATTCAATTTTACCTATGACATATTCTATGCCTCTTTTGGAGGTGGGACGGGGAAAATGCTCGAGAATGGAACTTGGGTTGGGGCAACTGGAGACTTGTTTTATGGAAAGGCAGATTGCTCTTTTATCGTTGGGGAGATTTACTCACGCCATAAGTATTTAGGGTGGTCATCCTCCATTTCATACGAATGGGTCATCTTTATGACGCATATTCCCAGGAACTCTTACTCTCCAAAAGCTATATTCAAACCGTTTACGATACTTATGTGGATACTCTTCCTTTTCTCCATGATTTTGATGACACTTGCGTTGAAGTCGTTAGCTGTATTCGCAGCGGATCCCGCAAGTAAAGACATTGTGTGGAGCTACTTGAACATGTTTGAATACATGTACTCAACTTTAATGGAACAAGATCGTGGTTGTCCTTACAAATCGTCGTCAGTTCGCGTTTTATGCGCCTTTTGGTTGATATTTGCAATGATTACAGCCACAGCCTACCGAGGAAAGCTGGTGAGCCTCATCGCTTTCCCTGTCAATACGTGGGTTCCCTCAACCTTTGAAGAACTAGCAAATTCAAATTTTCAAGTGGGCCTAAACGTTGTTGGGAAAGGTAGTAAAAGTCATCACAAACTTTTTAGAAAATTCGCAACCGTTTTTATCCAAAACTGCAAATTTTTGTTTTTTCACAATTAGCTGGTGCTGCTTACGTTCTCATTGCAACCAGCCCCAGTCCCATCTTTAAAAAACTCACTCAAAGAATGGAGTTGATAGCGGAACCGGAAGTTTGCTTAGACCGAGCCATGAAGGAGGACTTTGGGTGCATCATTTGGAAAGGAATCGCCGACTATGCAATTGTGAAAAACCTTACTGATAAAAGTGGACATGTCCCGTTACAGGAATCCACGCAGATAGCTCTGTTTATAGGTGATGGCCTGGTAAGTTTGGAGGGCTAAGTTGTGTATGTTAATGAATGAATACCTTCGAATAGTTTTTAAATTGCAATCACGTTACCCTCAGGTATATGAACGCCGTGCCATATTCGGCGAGCACTTTGATAGAACGATTCAAGCTGCCATGCAAATGGGATTAACCATCAAATGGCTACAACTTGATGAACAGTTTGTGGTAAAAGAAAGGAAAGCGTGGGAAAGTGAAAGCAACATCACAAGGCGAACCTATGACTTTGAAGACGGTGGTCCCAAGAAACTTATCGTTTCCCAATTTACCGGCCTGTTTTTCTTGTCCGTGGTTTTGTACTGTTTATCAGTGGCACTAATTCTTCATGAACTTGTCCGTTATAAACGAAAGCACCAGATACAATGAAAACAGTTACGGAAATAGTACTTTTTGGTAGAATTGCGTCGTTTCGCAGAACATTGAAAAGCTGCTGAATTCTGTACAGACTTACCAATTTGGAGTCGGTCCGGAATGACGCCAAATGTATAGGTAATAGAACAAAATAAGTCGCCATCCTAACATTCAATCGTTTTCAATGGTTAACATGAAAAATTCTCGAAGCTCTAACCAGCATGTCCTTAAAACATATTAATGTTTAACAGTGGTAGATTAAAACCAGTAGCATTAAAATTGAATTTGCCACAGAGAACAGTAAAGCTATTGTGAAAATTAAGAATGGAGACTTTCACTGAATGGCTTCCAACAAGTCTGTGCCATTCTTCCGGAGGGCTCAATTGGGTTTGTGATAACATCAACAGTTTACAGTCATGGAAGGATATGTACAGAAAACCACTGAAGCAGAATAAATCGTTAAAAACTCAAGTTCCGTTGTTTCGGAAAATACACTATTGAGTAGCGTTCAAACCTCGATTGTCCCGTAGTAGTATGTCTAAAATTAATGTCACATTTTTAAAGCAAAGAGTTATTAATTAGCGAAAGCTGCCTTATATGATCGTAAGTGCTGTCTTTCCATACGGGAGGATTCCTTCTGGGGAATACATTGAAATTATTTTATCTTGTCTTGATAAAACATGTAAAACGGGCGATCATCGGTGGAGTGGTTCTCTTATTGAATACCCTGAAAAATTTAGCTGTTGCAAAAACTCTGCATGTAAACACTGATACCAAATGTGCTGATAGCCTATGAATTCTTGGCTTGCTTGGACTGCTGAATGCAATCAGATTAAAAATTGTAAGGCAATATGTTGAGTTGCTGAGAATTTCATTCTTTCCTAAATGCAAAAAGCGTATGCACAAAACTGCAATTTAGTGTCACCTACTGTAACAGTTTTATATAGCTCGGACGTAGTATCGTAGCGAAAAAGATCACTAAACCTTCACTGAAAATATTTAAAACAATAAAAATCGTATTTGCATGAGCACATTCAATTATTTCACTCACGCTAATTGTATTAATCATGCACGTCCTTACAATCATGAAATCTGCGAAACAATTGTTGTGATCTTGCTCTACATTTGTAAGCACTAAAGCAGTGCTAGTTTTTTGTGGCTTTTTAAACAGTCAGTCATCTTGAACCGATGATTCTAGTCCAAACAATGTTTTCTAGCACAATTTGAATAATTTTCTTGATAAATCGGGTAGGATCAATCAATTGGTCATGAACAAGTCATTACATGTTTAGCCCTCCATTATTTTATTATTCTGGGCTCTTATCTGTTGTTGCACTTTATTTACTGCATGTCCGATGATGATCTAAATTGATTCGTACTCGTAAGAAAAAGTACGATTTGATAGGTGACAAATGATCAAGTGCAAACTGCAAGCAAACTTTTTACTTCACGCTTACACAATATACAAAATGCAGTCGAGCCAAATGTGTCATAGACCTTCAAAAATATACACATCGCACTTGAAACCACCGCATAATATTCAAATTCAAAATTATCCGTATCAATTTCTAACGTGACGAGTGGACCAGTTCTTTATTTTAAAATGGACACGACTTTTGCCGAATTGTGGTAAAATTGTTTTCTGTATTAATTTTTTTAAATCATATATCGTGCACATAATATTTTCGTTATGCCCACTCTATTTTACTAATTCTAAAGGGAAGCAAGGTTGTAAGGACGCATTTGGTTTTTTAAATTTTGAAGGTGACTTTAACAGAAATGAAATGTATCTTTTGTTCTGTACGATTTTTAATGTTCCGTTTGCCTTCAAGCATTGTAGATTTGTCCTGTAGAAAACAAGGTTGTAATATAACAAGAAAATAAAGTTGCAGTAGACATCAGATTCAGGGTGACAACGACAATTAAATTATGCTAGCTGTGTGCAAGAGTAAGTATTCCTTGCAGCCACAAAACTCACCCAATTCTGTAGTTCGTATCATGAAACACCGAAAGTTTTGCTTATAATTTTCCTCTAACATCGTTTATCCTTCAACTTATAACTTCCATTTCCCATATCGAAAGTGCGTAAGAAGTTTTACTCTAGGCTGACTAAGACATGTATTTTTTTCAAAACGAGATTTCAAATGTTACAATAAGCGTGATTAAATCATTTTTGGACTGCTGTTCCTCTCGGTAATTTACATTGGGTTAACAAAGCCGCTTCATCTCTGATCACGATCGGCCGAAAACGTTTTATTTAGTTTAAATAAAAATAACACAGACTGACATAAATTCGTATTTAATAAACAATACAGGCCATGAGGATTCTATCATTTAAGTAAGTAAAACAACAATGGAAGTTTTTAGAGAATGACTTTTTGCAAACATGTTTACACGACCACTTGTGACCGTCATCATTTTATTTTTCAGCTACATAAAATATACAGCCGAGACAGACAAGCTCTTGAACATAATAATAATAAAAAATATTAGCTGTTTACTAGATATGATTAGGTTTTAATTATAAAAATCACATAAACGGACAAAAAGGAGCTGGTATGAATTTGGGTTACGTCAAAAAGGACAAAGTCAAGAGGAAAAGAACAATTTACTCTATTTCCCATAATATAAAAATTATTCAACTTTTTTTGTTACAGTTCTCTCAAGCAAAGTCAGAATAGTTCTAGTTTCTCTTTAACTGTGATGAGAAAAAATTTCCAAATTTTAAGCTGACGATGCATTGACTATTGAAAATATAAGCATTTAAACACTCACAACTTGTGTTCATAAGATTTTAATATTAAATTGTTAGTAATGGATTTGCATTTCCAATTTTACGGTTCTAATTATTAAGTAGTAGGTCTGCGTGTCTAAACTCTACACGTAAATTCCTAAAAAAAAAATCAAACGATAGTAATTTATCAGGAGGAAGAGTTCCCTAGTTTATAATTTGTCGTTTGGTTTTTTGTCTTCCACTGTAGATGTGTCAAGATAAAAAAAATCAAAACCAAGAAATGCACTTGCATAGCACAAAAGCAGTTCATTTTTTATCAAGTTGCCATTGTTGATGTGATTATAAATACAAATAGTAAGAAGAACTTCTGACCAATTCCCACACAGTTAATTTGATGTCATCACATGTGAAACTAGAGCATTATGGAAATGCGTACGGTTTTAGATAATCATACGGATGTGCATTTGCACGTACTTAAGTATTGCATTTTTCAATTGTCAGCTAACTCAAAATTAGGAAAATTAAGCTGTTCTTAACTTAACAAATTAAAACTTTACCTTGATTTAGATTTTTACTGCCTTCCTTTAACTGTATTCGTGTATTTTGGTCGCGTTCACTTTTCAACGTGTCACTGCAACACAATAGCAACGGTATGCGTAAAACAGAGTCATTTTGTGCCAAAAAATGTTCTAACTTTCAGTTTTATTAGGTCATAGAACCATAAACGTACAAAATATAAGACAAATCTTTTTTGCAATAATTTCATTTTTGTGAATAAAACTCTATTCTTAGATAACACATTTAGGATCGCTTTTAAGGGCCACAAGTCACGCCTTGCATGCATATTTTCATAAATTAATGAGCTGAAGAGAAAAGAATTATACGGTCCGCTTTTTTCCTTCCATAATTACGCCTGACGGAGAATAGTGTTAACAAGTCAATTATCGTTGCATTCATTAACCCACCACGTTTTGTTATTTGCTGAAGACTTGGACATATCTTTAGGATGTTTTCAACACGACACTGATCCAGTTCTCCTTACCATTGTTTTAAGAAATTGAACTTGTTGCTCGAATTGGCGTGTTGTTTTCTCTTTCATTCGTGAAGGTTTCACGAGAGGCTTGATTCGCAGTTGCTTTTCATGTTATTCTTGGCTTCTATGTCATAATAAGTCGTGTACGAAACAAAAGATATAATTTGATTCTTGCATAAGGGGTTACGTGAAAACAACAATACGACCAGTCCCGCGACTTCTCTGTGCGATGAAAATCGTAATTTAATCGCTCACACTTTGTTAGCAGCAGCCTCACGCAGTGTGACTCGTGGTTTAATCATCAATCCGATTGCGGATTGCATAGTTAAAAGTTGCATTGCAGCGCAGCGTTGCAACTTTTAACTATGCACCTGTCCTTTTATCACCTATCCTGCGGTTTACCCTGAATACAGGGACGCCTTTGTAGAGCTCCAAAAAAATAGCATCCAAAGTGAATAGGTTCAAGAAACTAGTATTATGGCTGTCGACCGCAGCGTTGATTATCAAATTAGCAATAGTAAAATTTTGAAATTTACGCATTTTATGATGGGCTCGAACAGGTGGACAATAGCCTGGATATGCAAACTATAAATTAAAACTCGAATCTGTATTAAAAATGGACCTTACAAACAGAATTTTGTTGCAACTACAAGTTACTCTTTTATTAGTGCGTTTATATTTGACACATTATTAAGTAATCTTAATTGAACTAGATATGATTATATCTCACCTTGTCTTAGTTTTCTAAATATTTGCATCGTGACAGAAAAAGCTGCAATCCTAAATAGATTACTGAAGGTGACAATAATCGGCTTCTATCAAGATGAAAACCTCACATGTCATTTCTAGTAATCATATATCTCATTGTCGCATAATGCGTGTCATGAAATGACAGAAAAATTAGCCTAAACCTAGAAGCAATACCCTCCGGCAGTGTCGCCTCACATTTATCCTACTTACCACTGAACTTTACATCTCAGTTAGCACTCTTTGTACACAGATGTTTTATGCGCAATATACCTTAACTGCGGACTTCGGGGATGGTTGTGAATAAAGCAAAAGGAAAACGATGCGTTAATTTATGGAACGTACTCGAAACCAATTCCAACTTCCCAAGATACTGCACCTGGTGCGCTTATAGTTAGTGCGAGTATTAGTATTCAAACTCAGAGTCTTAACTTTATTATGGACAATCACAACCGTTTAAAACACTTATGGATTTGTATAGGTATCTAAAAATGAATTTGCCACAGTACCAACCAAGTAACGATGTAATCAGTCAAACCTTGTACATATTATATTCTTTGAACCTTGTTAAAGTGACCTATTCTACGCTTAAACTCTCTACAAATAGAGAAAAAAAAAGCTTTTGTTGTGCATTATGGTGACATGTAGTTTTTGATTGTTATCGCTGTAAAAAGATGATTGTGAAAAACAATCACTTGAAGAAAAAAAAAAACATTCAAAGAATGACCTATTATGGTGTAAGTAGTTTCTATTGCTCTGAATCTACATATGCAGGTGATCTACAATTGTAAAGAATTGCAATAGAGTTTGAAGTTTTCTGTCAGTAACTGACAAACGATGAAAACCAAATTCTAATTTTTTCATGTTTCTTTGAAAAGCACTCAGGCAATCAAGTAGATAATCGCAATCAGCTTATCATTGTATTTAAACTCAGGACAATCGATACAAAAATGCATCATTCAGTCAGAGTTTGAATACAGTGTGGTGTGGCGTGGCTGACTACACCCAGATATTTGTCACCAACCCCTTGCTTTGAGCAAAACTTAAATCAGGAACGACGTGACGGCAAGATCCGCGCACTCTAAGCGTTAGTCTTTGAAGTGGAATTTCCGCAATTAGGAATCACTTCACTTGAATATCAATTCGAAACAACTCAAATTACACAACACAAATATGTACTTGTATTCACTATTCAGGCATCGTTAATTTGATTGGTATGAGAGGAGTTATTGACGAAGGTTCCCTGTTTTAATCTAGGGGGAGATGAAAGAACATGCGCCAGTGTAGCAAAAGAAACAAATTTTCTCGATCTAATTTTTGCAGATTCTTTTACATATTGTTGTAGGTTGTAGGTATACATTTCGCAAAATTGTGCTATCTTAAATTCAGCCAGTCTCTGAAAAGTATTAAAATGAACAATTTGTATTATCTTCACCAAACTGTATTATTTAATCTTGTCTTCTTGAATTTGGACGGTTTCCCATAAACTTTTGTGGACATCAGGCTTATCAACGATTAAATGTAAACCAATTAAAAATGTTTCCTTATTCGCTACTTTTATCTAATGTTTTTATTATATGGTATCAAAATGAGCTGGCTATAGATAAGTGTCACACACTTAGAATACAAAAATCCTATAATTTGGCGGTTATAATTGATACAAAGCATGAACTACAAACAGTAAGTATAAGGCACAAATTAGGATTATCATACATGTTTAGCTCTTGCATAATCCCTTTAAATCGATATCGTTTTTATTTGTGCCGCATATTCAATTAGATTCGTTAAACGAAATTCTCGTACTAGCACCGCATTTGTTACATCAGGCTGAACTGAAATAAAAGATTTAGATGTTTCATACTTCAAATGTCTTACCGAGAGTTTCGAATCGCTGAGGAATCTCAATGAATTCTAAACGATCTTAAAAATCAAATAAGCAGCAAGCGAATAAGTAATAGTATTGTAAAAATTTTAGATAGTTTATGACGGATTTAGCTGATAAACTTATTAAATACTATATATCATTGTTGTGCCTATCTCAATTGGCTGTTATATTGGAATGGATGTGCATGTAAAATATTACACAATACAAACCGGCGTTAGTTAAGCAAGGTAAGTGAGATATGATTTGCTAGAATTTTATAAGCTACTTGCGCTTTTGCTATTTTGAAAGTAGCACGGAGAATTTTTAAACTTTGTGAAGATTTCTCAATAATGAATTTAAGATAGTGGTACGGTAAATGGACAAACGTACTTTGCCACATTTCACTGCACTAAGAAGAGCAAGTTCACACATGGCACAACCCTCTTAGTTCAAACAAAGTTGCCAATTATACTAAGTTCTATTTTGTCTGAATTGTTTGTAAAGGAAACATTTCATTTGACTTGGTGGGCAGCCACTTCCTTTGATTGGTCTGTCAATGGAGCGGTTCGGGATGCCTGCATTGAGTTCACAATCGACAGCAAAGATTTTCATTTACAAAGTTGCCTCATTTTTTCGTATTCTCTTTTGAACAATTACCTGAACTTTTACACAATATAATTTGCAATATACAAAAAAAATCTAAAACCAATCCTACGATTATTTCACATTTATTAAATGTTCAATATACTAGATCGGCATTCGATGTTTTGGTGCTCCTCATTCAAAAATTTCCACATTTAGAAACTGTCCAATATCGCCGAAAGAGATAATTGGATCATAGAAGCATCATTACGGACAAAAAATTGTGCTGTTACATTTACTCCATTTAAGCCATTGAGTTGCCCTCAGGACATTCAATTTTTTGTTAAATCCCAAACGATAGCTGATTAACTTCTTTGCATAAGAAGCTTTGGGTATTACCAGTATGAAGATCAACACCACGCATTTTTATGATCAGAGTATCTTCGTAAACAGTTCATATTCCCTATTTATTTATAACAAAAAAAAATCGTCAGAAAATGGAGAAGGAAGTCAAGGAAGCACTTTCGTGACGCTTGCGCTTATCCCTTTCCCTCTGAGTCTGTTTGTACATAGGTATTTTCCTAATCTCAATTCTCCGTGGGTGACATAAAAATTGGTTATGTGAAAAATTATCAAGAAACTATCCACGTTGACAGTTGATTATCAGATATTATTTTCAATGAGGACGAAACCTACAGACTGGGAAATAATCTCCTATTCATGAATTGCAAACGCACATGGTGTACGGTTAAGCTTGAACTGGCTCGAAAATCTGGCCTAATCGTTGAAAATGGTAACTGCATCAGTTTAAATTCATTATACTGTTGTAGGTATAATAATAGGAGCCGTGACAATAAGCAAACAAGAACGCGAATTAACTTACGGTACGATGACCATTTAGGATTTGCTCAGATCCCATCATAGGGAGCCAAAATATATGTCTCAGCGTTGGTTATCTTTGTCGTGCAACCTATTTCCCGATAATATATTCATACCTTTGTGGCAGCCCTTAACGCATTTTTTAGTCTAAACCGTTTATACTTGTGCCTCTGAATAAAGTACATGAACACAAACCGCGATGCATATAATGCAAAAAATGTTATATAATCGTGTCGATAAGCGCAGAATGTATAACTTAGGTCTGGTACCAATAGTGAAGTGGTGCGAAGACATCAAAACACGGTACCTACATGCTCGCATAATAAAATGTCACTTACTTAAAACTTAACGTTACATTTATAAGAAGGATTCTAACCCAGCTTAACTGCACGAAGGGAACGAACTGCAAAAAATGTCTGTTACTCATCATTGCTATTATTCCCATACTTCCACGTTTCCCTTATTGTTATTATGAATTTCAGTTTAACGTAAAACACAAACTTTTAAGTCCTATCAAACCACACTAAATGTCATAGCTTGGAAAGATATTTTTGTGATTAAAAAATGCTCGTATATAAAAGGGAATGAAGTTAAGTGTCCGAGCAATCAGTTAGGGAGAAGAAGGAGTTTATTGAGGAGACACACTAGGGAACACTTGAAATTCTAACATCATAAAACTACGATGCAGGTTAGTTGAAGGTTTGAAACTGCGAATACTCTGGTTTTGATTTTCTGTGCTCACTTGTTTTCATTATTTCTGAAAGAATTCTACTATGAAGACGTCAGCGGTATTTATACTTGTGATAAGCGTGATTTACTTTGCCGAAGCAAAGTACGGATACGGAGGTGACGGTCATCATGGCCATCACCACGGTTATGGTCATTCAAGCTATGGACCTCATGTGGGATACCATCCAGCTCCAGCTGCGGCAGTTGTCAAAGTTCCTGCAGTTGCTAAAGCAGTTGTAGACTATCATGTAAGGAGTGCAAATCGGTAAAGTAAATTCAAGTTATCGTGTGAATGTTTATATGGAAAATTCTTGTGGGAAACTGTAGGCTTATCCTCGTTACCAATATTCGTACGGGGTGAAGGATTCATACACAGGCGATGTGAAACATCATCATGAAAGCAGAGATGGTGACGTTGTGAAAGGAAGTTATTCACTTGTGGAGGCTGACGGAAGTATCAGAACTGTTCATTATACAGCAGACAAATACAATGGTATCATATCATATCGTATTTAAATTAGACGTGCATGAAATCGGATATACAAACTTTTGTCCGGGTTAATATTTTGTACTTTTTCATCATTTATGAATGCATTGTAAAACATACGATTTTAAACATAAATTAGGTTTCAACGCTGTAGTAGAGAAAACTCCAGGCGTCCATAAGGTCGCTGCAGTACCCGTAGTTGCAAAAGCTGTTGTCCCTGTAGCTGTCCCGCATCATGGTTATGGTCACGGGCACGGTCACCATGGACATGGTCCCCCACGATATGGGCCTCCACATCACGTTGTGAAGGTAGGTACTGCTAAAGGTATGTATGAATTTTATTTATATAATCGCAACTCGGTTTTTTTCGCAGGCTGCTGTTAAGCCTCTTTACCACCATGGGCACGCACATAGTCACGGCTATCTGCACGGTCACTATGGAGCACCTCTGACGCACGTCTCAGGAGGACACACGTCGTATGGTAATCAAGTAACTCATTTTGCCCCAAAAGTCAGCTACGCCCCTGCTATTGCAGCAGTTCCAACCCATATTCACCATCCTCATCATCATCATCATCACGGTCATGGACACGGGGGTTACTGAGGCTAAATTCTAGGGTCATTTGTCGTTTGCCATTTTCCGCATGAGTTCAGTTTGTCTTGCGATGTTTCAAAAGTCTTTCATATTTATTTCTTGTTAAGACATTTAATTTCCTGTGAAACATTTTGCTTATTTCCTCTGTCCGTTTATTTAGTACCAGAACAGGTAACTTCGTCTCACAACTTTCAGGTGCCATCTACACTTTTCTCTATAAAAAATTATGCAACCTAAAATTTTCTTAAACGTTTTTCCCGACCGCTTTTCACATATCTGTCAAGTATTCCACATCCTTCATCCTTACCTTTTTATCGGGTTTCATCTCTATGAATCATGAAGTTAATTTATTCCCTTAGTTTTTCAAAACCTAGACTGTCAACCGTTTTACTGCATTTGTTAAGCTTCTTCCTCTGTGATAGTAGATATTTATATTACTCTTTATGCTAGGTTGTTTAAAATTTTAATTGCTGATTGCAAGTTTGCACGTAAGAGGTCTAGTTCCTGTTCAAAATGAGTAATTTTAATTATGACGTGTAGCTTCTTGCGTGCTAATCTTTGCTGTTTTTGTAAACATCCCGTATTTTCATCATTGTAATCAGCAAGCCCCTGCTCTATACTTTCAAATACTTTCTATTCAAGAAATGAAAATGTAATATAATTAAGGAATGGTATCGAGATGTTTGAAGGAATTGTGCAAAAACACTTCTTTATTTAATGTAATTTTTAGCAAACAATGTAATGTCCAACTTTAATTTAAATACGCTTCGTAGTGTGTGTAACTTTAAAAAAATGGGAAGCTAATGCATCTACAGAACGGACTGACATTTACGGTGCCAAAGAGCACAGTTCATATCTTCAGAGACAATATTGTAAAGATGTTTATATACATTTTGCAAATAGTTCGCAAACTTTCGTGAACTCTATCAATAAAACCGAAATTCGTAAAATCATATTCTATTGTCCTCTTAGTTAAAAGCTTTCGATCACAAACTGAATTCTTTTCATTTCTTCATCGTGGTCAGAATCGTACTGTTAGAGTACAATAAAGTAATAGAGTCCCGTAAAGTTTAATATGACGAACCGTAATTGTATCTATTTGTTAGAGTTGAATTTTAATATATCTTCAACCTTACATGGAGTAACAACGATTGTTTGTGACCTTTGCTTCTCAGTATGAAGTACACTGTAAATATGTAACCGACGGAATTCACCTTTGGACTTCCGAAACCTTTGCACTGGCTGAAATTTTCCTGCTTTAACTGTATCCAAATGTCGCATAATGAACTAAAAATAAACTTTCGATGGAAAAATCTCTCGTTAGTTCTATTATTTTGTGTGTGCGTCCATTTTCAAAGTTCATTGTTTGTCCACGAGAATGCAGGTGTACAACTCATGTTACAATAAAAAATTTTCCATGCCAAAATTGTGAAAAAAGAATATATCGGCCCCTATTACCTGTAGTCCCTAATTCAGTCCAATATTAAACTTGATTAGGACGTGACGCTAGTCCATATGGTAGTTGGAAAAATGAAATATCGGAACCAGTCATTTAAGTTTTCAACAAATTGAGCTCGTATCAACAAGGACCACAGTTGAATAAAACGCAAGTTATCAACTTGAACGCGTCCTTAAATCTTTGTAACCCTCAAATGTTATAGTTTTCAAAAACCATGCCTAAAACAATCTGCATCGATATTACAGACTGTGAACAAAATGACGTAAGTTGTGCTCCAGGGCCTCTGGAGGTTTTAGTGAGCTGGCTGTATCGATTATGCTTCTTTCCCTTTAAGGTTAAGCGAATATCCAACTCAATACAACTGAAGACTTCTACTACGCATCGTATTTTCTGCGCAACCTTTCATTTCAGCGCAGTGACATACCAAACCTTCGAAGTGTTCAACAACTTATTAACAGATGTGAGTAAAGATCCTCAGCAAATTTTCGCCATATGGTTTCCCATCGTTGACTGGTTTTACATTATCTGGGCAGTCAGTATTCTTTGGAAGAAGCAATCGAAGTTTCTAAGGCTGATTGAAAAAGTATCTGCTCAAAACGTCACATCGTACAAGTTTCATAGGCAAAAATGTTTTGCGATATGTGGAGTGGCAATACTGGCCACTTTCGTAGATCTGGCGAATATGTTAATTGTCGAAGGTGACGTACCATTTTGGAGGACGGGTTATGAGCGACCTTTCAAGAGTTCTCCTCTATATGCAGAAATTACTAACTTTCCAGTGTGGGCACAACTAGTTAGCGAAGTGTTGTATTATTTCTCTATGCTTGTTAACATGGCTTTCTACAATTACATAGATAGCATTTTACTTTCTTTGGCAATGTTAGGACGGGAAATAGCGGATTACTACCAGAAACTGACAACATCAGAAAAGCGAGGCACTACAATTAGAAATTTTGAAATAGAGGCCTTCGAGTTAAAAACATATTTCAAAGCAATCAATGATGTTGCATGTGGGAGCTATTTGTTGTGGTTTTGTTCGTTTTGTCCATGGATGGCATATCACGCCATGGAAAGCCTTCCAGGATTTAGCCGCTGGACAAACGTACTCTACAACAGTTTCTATTTCGTTTTGTACGGTACAATATTAAGATTTTGCGTCGACGCGAGAAAAAAGGTAGAAAAAAGCCATAATATATGTCATCTATGCATCTTCAAATAGTTTCTGAGACTTAATTAACATCAGCGGCATGATTTGAATACGTTTTTAGATACAGGAGTTCGGAGATAATGTTCACGAAATTCACTTGAGGGCTGAGTCGACTGAACTAAGGCACATAGAGTTCCTGTTAAAGGACACCGGCTTTGCGGGCGGCTTCTTTTTCATTTTCTCATATCGATTTATTGGCTCAGTAAGGAATGCTGGTGGCGAATGTGTCGCAAAATTCTCAGTACTTAATCTACAACGATGTAATGTATCATCAGTATTACCCCTCATTTTATTTTGTATTTGCAGACCATTGGTACTATTGTAACCTATACATTTCTTGCAATCCAGTTCCACTTGAGCAAGGAATCTGTAAAGAATACCACGATTATAACCTGAACAAAATACTACGAAATCCATCAGATATCCAGTGTCAAAATACAGCAGCAGAGTCTATGAGATGCAATCTACACTCGATGAAATAAATTCACTCCTTCGCTGGAAACCAAAAGTACCAAAAAATTGTACTAAGGATAATGCGCTCCACTTATGTTTCAATTTGAAGTTTTCCATTTGGTACCAAAAAATGAAACTGCTCCCAACTGTAACGATAAGTATGTTGACTGGCCACGCCTTCCTTGGCTAAAGGGTTGGTGTTTGTTTTCTTTAATAAACAAGTAATAGTTTAAAGTGAATGCTCAAATAAATAGGTGGATATTTGAACATTATGTTAAACTCCTATAGTACCACAGATCAGTATAGGTATGTGCTTCTGTGCTTTCGTGCAGGTACAATAAACTGCCTTACTGCTAGAAGTTGAAATGTCACACGTCCTCTGAAAAAATCAAGATAGTTTTCCTCCAACATCGTTTAGCCTTCAATAATAAAAGAATTTCATGTACACGTTTCATAATGAAGACATTTGAAGGAACTAAGTTGAAAAACGTTTACAGTGGTCAATTATCCCCCGGTAAAGCCAAAACAATATTTTCCATTGGATATTTGGAGACCTTTGTAAAAGTTTATTACTACCTGTGTATTATTCCTTATCGACCTGTCAAAAACAATGATGGATTTGCCCAGATAGTTTGCATCCCTCAACAGGTTTGCACCTAACTTACATAAAAAAAACGTACATTAATTACTATTACATAAGTGTAGACATTTTGAATATGAACTTGATACTTTACATGCATATGGCTAATATTTCGAAATCGATGTGGTTTAACTAGATCATTTGTGCATTTTTCCATGTTTGCGCAATATTCAGCCAAGGACTTTCTCTGACGTTTGCACTGCGAGAAGGCGTACTGCATAATCCAATAAAATTCATAGACTTGGCCTTCCAAATATCAGACAGCATGTATGTAGTAACCTGGGTTCATGAATTTTGGAGGAAATCATCACAACTGAATGATCTCTTAGCAGAAACGTCCAAGTACAAACTACAGACAAATCTATCGATGTATCGGTGCAAACACGCTCTAGTTGGAATCCTACCGTTGGTCATGACAATTTTTGTAATGACCAACCCTCCTGAAAAGTCTGATTTTAAATTCAGAAATGAGTCTAATTACAAAATCCCACGTGTATTTATGAGGGGTTTATACAAGTCGGATACAGTTGTATATCTGGCCATCTTACCGAAATTGTTAATTTTTCAGTGCACTGATGTCCTGTTACTACTGCTGGCCCTATCTTCGTATGAAATAACATCCTGTGTAATGGCAGACCACAGAAAATTCGTACTTGCGTCGCAAAGCGGAAATGACAGCGACATTAAGGCTACTTGCATTCGTTACATTGATTTTTCGAAACGTTTGAAATCCTATTTCGAAACTTTGAACAATTTTAGCTCAAGATTTTTCGTCGCCTGGTTTTGCATGAATGTGGTTTGGTTTTCTTTCCGCCCTTTGCAAACACTCCAGTTTGAGCACTTTCCATTTACGTTAATTCACAACTGTGTATTTATGATACTATCATGTTCGACGTGGAGTTATTGTGCTGCAGCTAAGAGGATGGTATTTGAAAATTTATCCAATTGTATTTTAGTCCAGTAAATATCTTGAAATCCTCATGTGAATGTAAACGTTAACAACACTTCTACTTTATATTTTTTAGACTCAAGTATTTCTAACGTCCATTAAAGAAGAATTGTACTCCAAAATTCATTCTCAAAGTGAAAGCTTTCAAACAATGGCGGCTTTGAAGCAAATTAAACTTGCGATCAATAATAATTGCGGGGTCAGAGTATGGAGATTCTTCCAGTTTTCCTATGAATCATTGGGAAGCGTATGCTCTTATAAAATGAAATTTGAAATGAAATTCTTAATTTTGAAACTTATACCAATAACGAACATGTAATGACTGTTTTTCAGATAATTGGATTGGTTATTGCGTACGCATTGCTCTATATTCAATTCTACAAGACATTTGTGGAAGCACTTACAGCAACCGATGAATAAAAATTGTTGGTTTGATTTGATGATGGTTAACTGACAGGGACCGAAACGTTACCTCGTTTTGAATAAAAAAGTCTTCACGTAAAAATATCCTCTAATATCGCTTAAATGGATGAAAAATTCATACTGCTTAAGAAGTATTTTACCAGTCAGAACTGATTTCGTAGGTCAGTTCATTTTATGCTAGTCGTAATTCGTTAATCGTCAGATGAATCAATATTCTGAAGCGTATTTACACTGTACACATACATTTTCAGTAATTCAATTCAACGATTAAAGCCCATTGTTTCTTATGTAGTTTGTGATGATGTTTTGATGTAGACAAGAAAGACCGATAAAAAATAAGTAGCTGGAGGCAATTCACATGGTATGCAGTCATGGTTCTCTTCTCAATGTGTCTTCATGTCCAGAGTGTAGATTACTGATACGCTCAGTGCAATTCATAACAAGAAGTCTTCGTAAAAGCTCACTGGCATGTATCATCAAGGAAAAACATTTGCATATTGATATTGTGAACTTGCCCTGCTTGAACTTTGTCAGTTATAGTTATTAAAATGACTGATTCATCCCTTAAAGCTCCTGGTGCTTGGTACAAGTGGCTACCTGCATTTATTTGGTACGATTTTATCGTACTTATTTACTCAGGCATAATAGCAATATACAAAGAATTCACCACTCGACCACCTGTACTGGACATAGACAGTAAGACAAAGCATGTAGTAATATTACTTTTTGTGCAATATTAATATACAAGAGATGTAGCCGTTTCAATGATTCGATATCCGTCGATTTCCAGAGATTGGAAAAGGAACTGGCCAAGTTGCCGTTATTACGGGTGGCCCGCGAGGCTTAGCTTTGGGCTTAATCAAACGACTGGTTCAGCTGGACTACACAATCATAATGGGTAATACCATTACACAAGTGAAAAGTGAATACTTAATTCTCCTAATACCTTAGTACCTAGGGTTCATGCTGGGATTATTTTAGGTGTAAGAAATATTGTGGATAGCGAGAAACGTTTAGCGTCATTTGCCGAAGAAAACGCAAGCCTTTCGTTTGACAAGATTAAATTCTTCGAGCTGGACTTGAATTCCCTTAAGTCCGTGCGGTTATTTGCAAACAATGTGAAGAAGCATACCTTAAGGATTGATATTCTCTTATGCAATGGTAAAATACTTTACGTTGCAGGCTGAATAGGTTAAAATTTACGTTATGTGCAGTACAAATGGGCAGAATATTTTAGCGGCTATTATGGATGCACCATACGAGCTTACTGAAGATGGCTACGAGAGTCAATTCCAGGTGAACTATCTTAGTAACTTTTTACTAACACAATTGCTGATTGAGAGACTGAAGGAAACAGCTCTTCTTAAAGATTCGCCATGTCAAGTTGTGTACACTTCGTCACTATTGTATCGGTACGGGAACTTTAACACAGATGAACTGGAAAAGCCGTACGTGAACACAGCTAATTGATTATTGCGCAAACAAAAAATGAAAAGGTTAATTTTATCCATTTCGCAATTCTAGAGCCGTGTACACAAGCCATAAATTTTACTATCCCTCTAAGCTATACCCCATTATGAGCATGCTTCATCTGCAGCGCCTACTTCAAGAGGAAGATGCAAATGTCAATTTGTACGCTGTTCATCCAGGTCTTATACCTACTGATCTTTGGTACACCGGAGCCGGTGCAATTGTTGGGTACATCGGCCAGAAATTCAAAAGATTTTTTCGGGTAAAGATGTTTTTCGCAAAGGACTTACTCTTTAAAACTATATATCAATAAAAACTTTTTCTATAAGGTAATTTTGTTCCATTTCAGACAACAGAAAATGCTGCCGATACAATTTTGTGGCCGATTTTTTGCCCCAAGTTTTTAAACCATGGGGGTCTCTATATGGAGAGTGGAGACGCGATTCCCATTTCACAACAAGCCCTAAATAAGGACTTGCAAGCAGCTCTTTATACAAGATCATTACAGCTTGCGGGAATCACCTCGATTTAACTGGTATCATATTTTGAAAAGACTGTCATTCTACAGTCATCATCAACTAGTCGGTGTATTAACATTGCTTAATTATTATATTGAACAAAAATTTTATTGGAACGGTTGTTTAATAAAAACGAAAAAGATAGAAATCGTACCAGGAATTCTTGCGCCAGGTTGGAATTCAAAAGCATATGTGAAAGCTACTTCGTCGTGGATTGGAATTGGAATAGCGTATGCAATTATCAGTCATAATGTACTTTTGTGGAATTTCGTAAGCACTGGCGTACATACACGTAAAATGATTTAGCATTGAAACGTTTCGTAGTTGTTCCTAGTCTCCAGATTACCAGCTTCCCGTTGGCGGTGTCTTGCGCAACAATAATTTAGATTCGCACCTACACGTTGATCCTCGACCACAGGTACACATGACTGATAATATTGTGTATATTTTTCAGAATTTTTACGATTCCGCAAGCTTTTGAATAAACATGAATATGATAGATCTTGGTTTTTATACGTTGTGGCAATTTTATTCGTCCGTGGGAAAAGTGGACCATTCGAAGGAAAATGTTATTATATGACTCTTACCTACTGTTACATTTATAGTGTATTAAAGAACTTATATCTAGTTCACAATATCAAGCATTGGGCTTTATATACGCAAAAGGATTTGATTTTCTTTACATGTTCTCCATTAAAAATGTTATCCAGTCGCAAAGAACAAAATACATGATTGCTAAACCTCCTCATACTTACATATTCATATACTTCGTTCTGCTTGAAATTTTAATTTCCCTTTCAAAAAGTTTTTCGCAAAACTCGGCGTCTTCATTGGCTACCGCGATTTATCGTGGAGCTGCACGTGCATAACTTTAAAGTAAGGATCAAAGTTTATTAGGAATAATCTGAAAATAAGTGTGGAAAGTTGCAAAAAGTTTTCGATTTTCGTGTCTTAGACTAGATCTTATTACGACAGTGTTTCAATAGACAGTATATTACTGTTCCATAATAGTTACATGGTCAAGAAATAGAATCAATCGGATTGCTCACATTCCCTTTGAAAATCAACACGAACTGCGCCTACACGAAACTGTGAAATCGATTTGATAAAGTGCATCTGTACTATAAAAACATTTAAACTAGCTAAAGTGCGTATAAAATAGTCAAAGAATAATATCAGCATGCGGAGGGGAGCCTTTCATTTTAGGAATTTCATTCTCCCAGAAAGATATCAGATTGTATACGAGGTACCTCCGGGGGGATGGTTACGACGATTGCTGAAGTCCATTTGGTATGATGGCATTGTCAGCTTTATTTACGTTGTGCTCCTCTTTTTCAAAGATTGGACCACAAAGCCACCCGAGCTGGATATCGAAGGTATGATTAAAATATTTTCGCTCATTTTACGCAGAAGGAATAAAATTAAGTGCGTCTTTTAGCCATACCAAGCAAAACTGGACAGGTGGCAGTCGTCTCAGGGGGACCGAGAAGTTTAACTTTTGCTATTGTGAAGCGGTTATTACAGCTTGACTATACGGTTATTGTAGGTAAGTAAAACTGAATAGTGATATAGAGGGATGTACTGGCTTAAAAACTCACAGAAAATTTTTAATAAGGAATTAGACAAATCGACGAGTGTGAACGAAAGGTGAAGAAATTGAAAGCTATGGGAATTCCAACGAAGAATTTGAAGCTGATTGAAGTGGATATGCGGTCTCTAAAATCTGTTAATAAGTTTGCTGAATCCGTTTTAGAGCGTGCCATTCGGGTCGACCTGCTAATATGCAATGGTAAGAATATCATGATTTGAATTACCGAGATAAAACTTCAGTAGGTACTTAACATTTTACCGCCAAATTGGCTCATAACTTCACATCTTCTTCATTGTTCAAATTTAGCTGGAATCATTAACGCCCCGTACGAACGGAGTGATGACGGATTCGAATGTCATTTTCAGATAAATTATCTCAGTCAATTTTTACTGACAAACCATCTTTTGGAAAGGATGAAATATACTTCTAAAGCAAAGGACCTTCCATGCCAAATCATCAATGTGTCCTCCGTCGCTCATTTTTGTTCTAAGTTAGATTTTATGGAACTGGAAAAGTGGTAAAGCTCTGCCGCATCAACATCGCCTTTGATTCCTAATAGATTGTAACATGAAAGGGTTCTTTTTTGGACTGTCCATAGCAAGACCTACAACGCTATGAAGTGCTATTTTGATTCAAAACTTTGCCAAGTCACGTCTTTGCTCACGCTTGAAAGGGTGCTGAAAACGGAAGGAGCGAATGTACATTGCTATGCAGTTCATCCTGGAATGATAAATGTTGATTTGTTTGAAAGCATTGGGTTCGGTGCCATACTAGGGGTTTTAATTTGTAGAGTGAGTGAAAGATAATGTATGCAAAAAGCTTGATGATGATTCGATTTAATTTGGCTTTTTTCGTTACAGTCCTTAGAAAATGCAGCAGATACAATTTTGTGGCCAGCCTTTACTTCCGAGTTTGAAAACAAAGGTGGTTTATACCTGGAGAATGGAAAAGAAGTTACGCCTAGTTGGGAAGCTACAAACTCATACACACAGCAACAACTGTGGGGTCGGTCCTTTGAATTGCTGAGAAAACACTTGTGAAAATATCTGTAAATACTTATTTTATTTCATATTCGGTTTTGTACTATAAAAATATGCCAATCTATATAAAAATAAATCTATGTGTCGGAGAAACCTATGTTTTGATCTCTCATGTGTATACCTTCTTTCATCTCAAGCATTTCAAATCCGAATATAAGGAAATTGGACTTGAAGAACTCGAGAATGATCGCGACATATTATGAAACTGAAATTAACTAGGAATACGAAGAAAAATATGTTCGTTCGGCTATTAAAATGGTCCGTACAGTTTGTTTTCTAATCATGTAAGACAACATTTCAGCTGGCTTGATTTGTTTCTAACTTGCATACTTATCCCCTGAAGAAGGCTGAAGCATTGAGACGAAACGTTGGGAAGCTACGTTTTTTGAATAAACACTCGTTGTAATTCCCATCTTCATCAGTTAATATCCAATACTTTGTTTATTGTTTGACATACCTAGGAATATATTATTTTCATATGGATTTTATAGTGTATGGCACAGCCATAGCTAACTTAACGAATGTAAGTTATGAGAATGTTACCTCACTGACGACCGTTTTCATGAGAATTAGTGTGGCTGTGGATATCCAAGTACCTTAGTATACAAGGTAAATTCCCTAACAATCACAAAAATCAACTTGTCATACAAGTTTTTTTTCTTGTACAGGACAAGAATCACGTTTGATTGTTATTGTGTTCTTCACATTTTTTTTTCTTCAAATAACATAAACTTAAACAAAACCATGAAGCAACATGAAGGTATACAGTCTAGCATAGCATTCAGTTTGTAGTGTGAGGTGCGTGACGTGAGATATCCTACGTAAAATTATCATCAGTGGTTATCATTAGGGCCAACAATACCAAAAATGTAAAAGTATTCAATAACAAAAATGTAAAATGAGTACAAACACATGGTTTTGGAGTAGGAGAACATTTAAGTTTGCTCATTAAATAATAAAGGCTCCAGAATTTTAGCTGGCAAAAATGGCGATAGATTCGTCGACAAGCGATGACAGATCTCCTCCAGGTAGTTTAGTGCAACGATTGCTGAAGCAGTTCTATTACCTAGTGATTTGTGGTTCTTACATAGGATTTGGGGATTTGATCAAAGACATCTTCGTGAAGCCCCCGGATACAGATATAAAAAGTATTCAAAATCATACTGCATAGACAAGAGCATCAGTTTTATAGCATCGTACTAATTAATTTTTGCTCTCAAAAAGATTGTTCTAAACGGTCCGATGAAATAGCTGTAATGACTGGAGGTCCCAGAGGCGTTGGGTTCAACATTGTGAAGAAATTGTTGCAGTTGGACTATACGGTCATTTTAGGTGAAATGAAAGCATTTGATTTTTCTCCGATTCCATACGCATGCAAGTCTAACTTATTAAACAATGATTTATTTATCTGAGAAGGTGTTAGGAATCTTTCCGCTAGCCAAAAGGGAATAGATGAAATTCGTAATCTGGGAATAACCACAGGACGCGTTAAGATGTTCAAATTGGAACTAAAGTCACTGAGTTCCGTTCGCCAGTTTGCAAACGATGTTTTGTCTTCTCCAGAAGGAGCTCGCATAGATTTACTTCTCAATAATGGCAAGTTTATTCATTTTGTGTATTGATGTAAAATATTCTCCTGAACTTCGTGACTTTTATAGCTGGTATAATGAATGTACCATATGAAACCACCTGGGACAACTATGAGAGCCATTTTCAAGTAAACTATCTGGGACATTTTCTGCTCACCAATTTACTTCTTGAAAGGATGAAGGATACAGCAGCAAAGAAACCGGGACCATGCTTCATTGTAAATACCTCATCCCATGCTCAAAAGGGTGGCAAAATAGACTTCGATGAACTTGAAACAAGGTAAGATAATGAACCAATCAGTGTCATACCAGGAAATGGACACTTTATTTCCTCAACCTGATCGTTGTTTAAAATCTTTTAGCAAAGTTTACAGCGCCATAAAATGCTATTTTGATTCCAAATTGTGCCAAGTGATTCACTCGAAAACCCTTCAAAAGCAGTTTGATGGGGAAGGGTACAATATTAAAGCCTTTGCAGTACACCCAGGTATGAATATTCATTCAGCTCTAAAACAATTCAAGAAATGAGTCAAAATTGAACATTTTATCGTAGGAGAAATTCCAACTGATCTCTGGATGGATTTGGGATTGCTTGTTCGTATATTTCGTCCTATAATTAAGTACATATGCAGGGTAAATTCTTGGCCTAAACATATTCATTGCAAAAACCTGAATAATATGGTCAATAATCTGTATGCTAATGGCTGATGATTATTTTTTACATTCCGATACATACTAAAGACCACTGATGGAGCAGCAGACACAGTTTTGTATCCCATATTATCTCCTCTCGTTAGCCGGGAATGTGGAGGGCAGTATTTTGAAAGCGGCAAGATGCGTAATCCTAATCAATTGGCTGATGATACAAACATTCAAAAGCGTTTATGGGAAAGATCTTTAGAGCTCACGAGTCCTGAGATAATGCAAAAACAAAGCTAGATACTATTGTATCAATCTTACATCAAATGTGCCAAACCAACTGCCTACATCATATCTGACTGTAAATAGACGGTTTTGGAGTTTTGGACAGTGTGTACATGAACTGGCTCAAGTTCTGACTCTAAACAGGTCCAAGATATCTTGCAGCGGTCCTGTGATGTGTAACAAGTAATGAAGCAGCTTTCATTAGGGTAATCCTAACCGTATTAATGTAATGAATGGAATTAGTAAAATAAATATACATTTGAACATGATCGTTGTAGTACTGTCAAAAACCAGACTTGTAACATAATATTCATGTAACATCATTCAACTATCATCATTGGTTTACATTGGCTATCAAAATATGCGATTATAACATGTAGGAAAATCCTGTCTGGAAATATAAAATGCGATGGAGTCGATTATTGGTGTGGAAGTCGCATACTTATTAAATTTAATGACTTTTATCGTACACACTTTCGTTATATCTATTTCGTTAAAAAACGAAGTTTTATATTGCGAGTCGCAAATAGTATTTGCTGACAAGCAACTTTCTTCGATGGTTCCAAAATGAAAAAAAAAATTAAGGCCGTCAATACTTGAGCACTCTTAGTTCCTGGGAAATATTTGCGAAGCTTTCGTTCGAAATTGAACTCATATACTACAATAAGAAATTTGGGATGTTCACGTTTTCATGTGATGATTTAAAATGATACAATTCAACATTGCTGAGTGTAGTTTTTCACAAAAATTATACTAAATATGGCATTGACCTTTTCTAAATGAATTACATATTATATCTGGACTGTAAAAAAAGCTTCCTGCGGCTCAAACCGAAGTTTTTTAACTTCTAGTACAATCAATTCTGGACAATCGAAAAAACAGTACAGGTTAAAGTTTCCTTTTAGTTTGCAAATTTTTCCAGGCATGCTCTAATTTTTCCCTTTTCGAAAGCAGGACTACGCTACGCTGGAAAAAAATGTACGAAGAACTTAAGGAAAAACCAGATCCTCCAGGAGGATCATGGAGTAAGAGGCTAATTTACTACTTGTGGTACAATTGGATCATGGCAGCTTGGATAGCAGTGCAACTGGTGTTCCTAGAAAGTTTTACATCTTTGGAAAAATATGATTATAACGGTGAGTGGTGCAATTCAGAAAAGGAATCGATAGTTAAGCTTCTCTTTGAAACATGCGGGTTGCGAACTCTAAAAGTTTCGTCTGTGGATTTAGAACTTCCGAAGCACACTGGTGAAACTGTTGTACTAACTGGTAAGATTTTGTACGTTCTCTTTTCCAAAATACTTTGGATAGACGTTTTTTTCTTTTTATGAAATTAAAAATTTCTTACAATTTCTGTAGGGGGTTCAATGGGAATAGGAAGAGAAGTTATGAAAAAACTTCTCCAGCTTGATTACCGAATAGTAATGGGTATGAAAATATGCTGATTTTTTAGACTACTTACTTGCTACTATTTCAGCTAGTGTCCTTATCTGCATGATTCACCAAAAAACAAAGGTGACATAAACGTGGAAGCTGGGAGGGAAGCTATAAAAGAAATTCGTAGAGCTGGAGTACTAACCGGCCAAGTAAAATGTCTTAAATTGGACCTCCAGTCTTTAAAATCTGTGAAGAAGTTTGCAGAAGCCGTCCAAGAGGAAACAAACAGAATCGATTTGCTTATTAATAATGGTATCTTATTGTTTTAAGAACACACTTTGTTTCTTCTGATTTAAATATTCACTAACTAGCACCACATTTTTACATGCACAGCGGGGGTGATGTTTGAGCCTTACGATGTGACGGAAGATGGATATGAAAAAACCTTTCAAGTCAACTACTTGGGCCACTTCCTACTTACACATTTACTTTTACCTAAAATCAAAGAGACGGCTGCTGAAAGTCGGATGTACAAAAATGTAGCCGAACTGACCGCTATAATAATTATCGTTTTTTGTACTCTGTAATATAGAGTACAGACGATGGCTCAGAAGTTGTTATGTATGCGTCGATTTCTCCTGAACTGGAAGGGGGAGGCGGTTATTACATTCGAAGTAAACACGTAGCCAAGCCTACCAGAGTGGCGGAGGATATAGGACTCCAGAAGCGATTGTGGGATTTATCGCAAAGATGTGTCCGCCAGTATACTTAATATCTTAAACTGAGTTTTGTCAGTTCAGTATGTAAAGAAAATCGATGATAGAGTTCAGTATTTTATGTAATATTTCTATCCGACGTATGTGTGTTTACTATATTGTTATAAGTTCTCTATCACTGATTTTCAGAATGGATGTATTTCGTATTAGCTGAATAAAGTTTACGAATTTTTATTAGTATCTGGGTTCTCACAAAAGATTGAGAAAGCTATAAATCAAAACATTATGTCGAGGTCAATATCACAAGTTTTGTTTGGCTGAACTCAAATTCAAACTATCCTCAATTTCTTGGAATCTGATCCAATTTTTATAGCGATTCATTCAATAAATAATAGTCTAGATTGGCAAGATTCTCGGCTGAATCATAGTTCGAAAAATTTCACAACTATCTTATGAATGACCTGAAGTTTGAAGACTTTTTTGTATTTGACTTGATTAATTCTCTTTAGCAGATATCAAAAAAATATAATTTCATTTCTGGTACATTTACAATTAACTTTACAGTTCTTACAGGACATGACATGAATGACCTCAGAGTGAATGTTAAGATGACTGCGTAACTCACGTAAGTACCATTTGTGAGTTGTGCGTTACACTGTACATCAAATCATACATGCCTTACGCATGTTTCGTTAAGAATTTTTTTGGAAGTCACATAATATGATAAGAACGAAGTTGATTGATTACGAAACTTTTTATAAATGCTTAATATTATGCGTAATTTTACCCGATGAACTCTTTCTGAACCCAAAAACCTAACTAACCTAAAAACCTGGCCGTTCTCTTTTTAACTCTGTTATCATAGCTGGTCCATCGCACAAAAACAGTTACTTTATCAAGGATTTATCGTATGGAATCCTTGAGGAGAGAACTCCGACTAGTGTAACATATTCCGCATCTTGCTTATTGTCGCCAGCTTCAATTCAGCAATATAACCTGGTTGAAATCCACTTTCACTCAAAGTTAATGCCCGCTATACTGCCATCTAGTAGGCGAGACATGCCCAGTTTGGAAATTTTACTAGGATTTCGTTTTTTTGTCTGGTTTTATGAGTAGGTACCATAGTTACTGTAAGGATATTCTCAAAGTAAAATTCGTAGTTTTTACTTAGTCAAACGTCTTGAAAATTTGTCTAGTCTGTGTTCTTTGCCTGTGGCAATGCAATGGCAAGCAATAAATTTCAAGTCAAATTATAAAGTTGTTCAGCTACAGCTAATTAGTAAACTCGATTATGTTTGCCTTATGAAACCAGACAGCTCATATTTCACGTAAAAGAAAGTCTCGCGCTGTGTAACAATCTTGTATGCACATGTACGGAGAAAATGCTGTAACACAGAAAATTAGAGCATGTTCCACTCTCATTATGATGAATGCAATATATTGTCTCTGGTCAAGTTTTACTGATCCTTTTTCATTATGAGAGAATTCTCCATCCATCCATCTGCTTACGTCAATCCCAAAAAATTCTTTAGAAATGTGTTAAACATCTTCATCATTTCTGCAAGTTGCAAGCCTTCAATAAGCAATGTGATTGGAAATTCTTATCCTTCCTTGCAATTGAAGAGGAACTGGAATTACATAGTCGAATGGAAGATATAAGCTGTTGCAAGCTTTTACGTAGCGTGGGATATTGTACTAATGTGTCGATTGTGAAATAATATTTACAGGGTTGTAAAGGGAAAGAGTATTACTTCACGCGTCAACAACCTTAATTTATTTCATGATTACAGCTATAGTGTACCAATTCATGGCAATAGCAACTATTGTAACTCGACTGAACTTTTACTTCACGGCAGGGTAAGAGTCAAGTTCAAACAACAAATTTAATGAGCAGTATGTGAACTTTAATGTACGAAGATTGCTGCTATAGTCCAATTTCGTTTAGAAGAGCAGTTCTACATCAAAGGGTTTCTGGTCTCAAACGTCGGATTCCAACTTGCTCCGAATACCAGGAAGAGGTGAGTATTTAATTTAATCATAGTCATGAACTATCTTGTTATCATTTTAGTGTTTGGAAACATCTTAAGTTCATCCTATGGTGTTACGCAATCATATTTTGATTTCGGTCTGCATACACGGAAAATGATTTTCATTCAAGCCGAATTGGCGAATAACATCTTGTAATGTAAAAATGATACTATAGTTTAGGTTAGCAGTGGTACATCGTACTATTAATTTGTTCTAGCCGAGATTTAGATTGCCTGCGGCCAAATTTCGCATGAATTTTTTACATGTGCGTCTCCAAAAGGTGCTGTATCAACAGTGAGCAGATGCTTCTTTTGAACAGGATTTGTAAACCTTTGTGATAAAGCATCACCATGATATTGCTGAATTATTTTCAGTTATCGTTCAGTCATACACAAAGCAAAATGTGTGCAGTAAAACCTGTCGTTTACTGGCCAAAAATAACGGAGAGATTAGGAGGAGATGGCAAGAGTAATTAGGATGGTTCAAGCAAGACAGAGTATAATACCGTTGCTAAAAAGTAGGTATCATGTTCGAATGCAAGAACGTTTAGGTCTGCGTATCCTATGTTCATTGATTTTTACACGTCAACAAAAAAGGTCGCCCTGATTGTGATTAAAACGGGTAAACATCAAACATTTTGCACTTCACATTTTCCATGAGAGTTACACTTACTTACTGTACGAGCATACTTTGCTCATTCATGTTGGGGCAGTTTAATAACTTTCATAAGCACAAGATACCATAATCTTATCGGAAGGCACACACTTGTTTCTGAAAACATATTACGTGCTAAAGCTACAAAATAGACACATTGTGTTTTTAACATTTTTTTAAAACTTTGTCTAGTAGGCTGTTACAGTCGAAGTTCACTTGTCACCATAGTGAGGTGCCGTTATGGGATCGATTCGGAAAAGTGAGCGGGAGCCTCCTGGAACATGGCTAGACAGGTTAAAGAGCAATATTTGGTACGTTGGGATCATGGGTGTATGGCTCTCCGTGCAGCTAATATTCTTGGAATTGCTAACGAGTCTGAAGAAATATGATTATAACAGTGAGTATGTATTCAGAATTCCTTTTTAAATCATAATAGAGATTTGAAATAATCGTTTACCTTTGAAACTTCTCTTGATTTAGGAGTGCGAAATCCAGATGCAGGCAATGCAGCAGTCAAACGCATTCGACAGGAAGGAATCAAAACGGGGAGCGTGCAATGTATGTATGGCTCTCCGTGCAGCTAATATTCTTGGAATTGCTAACGAGTCTGAAGAAATATGATTATAACAGTGAGTATGTATTCAGAATTCCTTTTTAAATCATAATAGAGATTTGAAACTTTTCTTTACTATTTCTCTTACTACGTTTTTCAGCCCTTTCAAAACATAGTGGAGAAACAGTGATCATCACAGGTAATGGTTGTATTAACTTTTATTAGCACAAAGCTATTGTCGTACTTACTAACTAGAACACTTACTTTCAGGAGGAGCTCGTGGAATAGGTTTTGAAGTTTTGAAAAAACTCCTTCGTTTGGATTATCAAGTGATAATGGGTACGAAAAACCTGGTTTCACACAAACTTGGTGTTAGTCTAATCGTTTACCTTTGAAACTTCTCTTGATTTAGGAGTGCGAAATCCAGATGCAGGCAATGCAGCAGTCAAACGCATTCGACAGGAAGGAATCAAAACGGGGAGCGTGCAATGTATTCCGTTGGACTTAAAATCTCTTAAATCAGTAAGACGATTTGCCGAATCCGTATTAAAAGCGACAAACCGAATAGACTTACTAATTAACAACGGTATCCAAAACATTGAAATTTACCTCATTATGACTTTCGGCCCAGGTATTTTAAAACAATTATGCATGTTTTAACAGCTGGTATCATGTTTGCACCATACGAAATAACTGAAGACGGATATGAAAGTCATTTTCAAGTAAACTACCTCGGACATTTCTTGTTGACACAGTTGCTCCTACCTCTTATAAAGAGAACATCATCAGGGAAAAACACCCATTGCCGAATCGTCAATCTGTCCTCATTAGTACATGAGGCGGCAAGTGCCAGTGATCTCGATGACATGCCAGATCCGTGCGTAAACATCTTTATCCCATTATCACCGAACACCTTATTGAAAAGGTTAAAAATGAAAAGTTGTGTTTACAGGAAAGTATTTTCCCCATTCAGAGCGTATTACGCTTCTAAGCTTGGACAGGTCGTGATTTCGAAATATTTGGATCATCAACTGAAGTCTGAGGGCACAAATGTCAGCGTCTATTCACTCCATCCAGGAGCCATTATCACAGAACTGTATACACATATTGGCATTGGCTACTCTCTATTTAAGGCTCTGAAAGGATTCTTTCGCGTAAGTAAAACCGTATTGCTACATATAAACTTGTAAAAATGCTTTCCTAAATCTAAAACTGATCTTACACAGAGTGTTGACGATGGAGCGGAAGTTGTAATGTATGCTGCCATTTCTCCAGAAATTGAGGGTAACGGGGGGCAACATATCGTTAACAAACGTATAGGCAGTTTTAACGCCGCAGCTAATGACCTTGCACGCCAGAAACAGTTATGGGATCTGTCACAGGAGTGCGTACGGAATAAGTAACAATGGGGACAAAATAAAAACTGAACTGAAGATCCACAATCGACGTGAAAATAAATTTAATGCATAAATAATCTTTTATGCATCAGCTTGGGAATCCCTCACAAATAATTAGTCCGTCTGCATTTAGAGCTTGTTTGTATTCAACAGTATTAAAAACTTTTCATCCAGAACGGAAACGTTCCAAAGAATCGGCTAATCATGCATCGTTGCTCAATATCTCCAGGTGAGCGGATGAT
>VICI01000032.1:0-90098 GCA_019593645.1 Akabosia matsudoensis | reverse complement strand
AGGTATGTTTCTGTTCCTAGTATTTCTAAATTGACAGCTTTGTAAACTAAGAAAATTAGAAAAATATTTTGGACAGTATTCATACACTACTTGATGAGCAAACTTTAAGCATTCTAACTTGTACATATTTTCTGCACTTAAAAATCTTAATACAGTAATAGCGACAAGTAATAGCATCATTCAGTTTTTCCCTCTTTTCATTGTGTGTTCTGATTAGCCTTCAGCTACGTCATTACATCTGTGCCGTAGCAGCTTTTCACATGAACAAGGTTTGAAACGTGATGAAACAAAGCTTACAACTGTATCATGACGAGGTAACACGTTTCTTTGACAGAATGACTCACAACCACATCTTTCTTTTTTTTGAAAACCATCCTACAAGTTCGTTTCATCACGTTTTGTAGGTGTGCTGTACCGCTTCTTTTTATCCGGTATCGACCAGTCCGGTGAGCAAGGGGTATTCTTGCTCATGACTTCATAGAATTAACAATCGGAAGGAAATGCTTGTGCTATCATCAGTTTGATTTTTGAATTGAATTGTCTTAATACCAGTCGCGACAAAACTTTCCAAAAGGTTGAAGTGATACCTGCTTAACATGCTAGGTAGTTGTATACTTTGGATTGCTGCTTTCGTACCTAGTAATCATTGCCAACCGCAAATCTACCAATTTCATCGCAATTCAAGATTGAACATGAGATTCAACATAAACATTCATTCAACATAAGCTTAGCTTGGATAGTTACACTGAATCATAGATGAACTTCCAAAAATACACCTGAATCGTCGGATGGGATACAGATTATGTAATAAAGGGCTCCAAATTGGAATGCAGCGCATGCAAAAAAATGTCGTGGTTTCGCATAAAAATTGTTATGTAGGAACGCATCGAATTGTGAATGCCTGGGTATTACGTGCAGCTAAAATCAATGAGCAGCAAAGTCATTTGATCTCTCCTGCCGATTAGACGGGAAAGAATAATGAAACATAATGGCCGTATAAAATCTACGCAGTACGCGATACTGTTTAAGACCAGACCATGCGTGCATACCTACTCTTCTCTTGACAATGGAATCGTGCAATTTGTAAAATATTAGTAATCTAACGATCAATAGTGTGATCTTCAATGTGAACGATGAGTAAACAGCAAACCTGGTTTGCATAAGCGTCATAACCCAGACAGTTGCCCGAGTGCTGTATATTCTTCTTTCGCCCTGCTTTTAAATTAGAATGCAACTTGGACTGTTGAAATTTAAAAAATTACGCCTAAGTCTAAGTTGACTGCTCACTCTGAAGTAAACAACCGTCAAATCAAGCCCTATTGTTTAGACGAGCTTAAGTGTCATCATCGCAAAAGAATGGACGAAATCTTCACGATAGACAGATGAAAACATGAACCAGACAATGATTACGGTCTAGGATGACGTCGTATTCAATTAAGCTATGTCGCACCAATTGTTTCCGTGTTTAATTTGTTTTATGTGCCATTGAAAGAGGTACATTAGTTCTGGACGGAAGTTTTACGATTTTTTTTCCGTGGACTGTTAAGGCTGACCACGTGGTGAACCAGCCGACAATCAATCAGCCAAGTTACGTAAGAAATAAAATCAGTTCAATTTTTTTTTCGTAGCCTGACAATCAGCTTGTATTTGCAAATGGGTTCAAAAGGAAAAAGGGTTTAAAAGTTACATAAATATTCGCAGGCTTACTTTTATATTTGAAAGCGATAAGCGTCAGGAAATCGTTGAATGAATGGGATAGTGGTTAGGAGCTCGGATGCAAAAATCGTAGGCATCTTTTTTATCAAACCAACATGGACGTACAACGTATATGTATAGCTCTCAAATGGAATTTTCATATGGCGAGTGGGTTTATTGAAAGTGTTTTGTGTGTTTTTTTTACAAAAGTTAATGTATCCATCGGATATTCGCATATTGAAGAGGAAATCCACTATTAATGATAGCCATCGAAAAATTGAATAATTTTCAAACTTTTTTTTTCTTCTCCTCTTTCGAAAATGGTCATGTTTGTTGTAAGTCGAGTTTTAGAAGGAGAAACTTCTTGTGCATGTCATGAACACGATTAGTTATCATCAAACGTTGAACAAAAAAAAATCTGAGTTTAATTGTATGGTGCGATGACCTGCTTATAACCTTCCTGGTCTCTTCAAAGGTACAAGAACGTTGACTTCCGTCTCATTTTCCAGCTTTCATTATTATTTATTGTCCGCCCAAAGACAACTTGTTTGCATGAGGTAATCGTGCACGTTCTTATGAAAAAGAAAAAAAACAATGCTTTTGGGGTACGGGGGAACAAGTCTGGCAGTCTGAATCTGATTGAATGGCCGGCGATAAAAATCCGCTGGATGAGGTTCTCATCCAAGACGTTTTTTGACGCCAATGAAACTGCAGACCCATTTGCATTCGTATCCCTAGGTTTAGCTGTGCTCCTTTGCTAATGACCTTTTAATTTTCTACGCCAGTTAAGCTTGCGCAAGGGTCAGTAGATCATCAAGTTTTATGTAACGTTACGAACTAATGAGTAACTTCCATTAAGACTTAGTTGTCGACGTTACTAATATTCTACTCAAGGCTATTTATAACCGCGTGTGGAGTGTGGATGTATGAGCACTAAACACCTACCTATACAATCGTTAAAAAAATGTGGTTGCGATAGTTGTGCTGTTATCACCACTCATATAACATAACCTAGCACAGGTTGGTCAAGTTTACACTCATCGAGGAAAGAAATTCCCAAGAGAAGTTCTCAGGATATTGGTTGCATGCTCAGCCAATTTCCAGAAATAGTTTATAAATAGCGAAAAATAACTTTATTCGTCATGGATGCACTTGTTTAGAAGCTGTTGTTACTGATTTGTCACCACGCCAATGACAATTGTCGTAAAAATGGTTGCTGCTGCACATGAAAAATGGAATGACTTTGTAACAAGCTTATCATGCAAATCCTCTGTTGAATGGTTCAAGTTCCCAGTCCCGTTCACAATACACTTTGTGCAGTTGTTCTGATAACGGCTTGTATCACGGGACTGCAATCATGGCTCAACGCACGGGGGAATTTGAACCTTGTCTTGTATTCATGTGTGTGGCACTAATTAATGCATAATTTATGTCCAATGTGTTACATCTCACGATTTTGTGCTCTTTTTCTGTTATATTTTAGCCACTATAGTAGTCAGAGATGTGCAGCGAGCCAAGTAATTGACTGTTTTTGCCTCAACTAAAGCGACCAACAATGTAAATAGGAAAGTGATGATTAGCTCTGTTTGCCCGTCTTATCTTTCGTATTGAATGATAAGACGGTTTCGTCATCCTCGAAAAAATAACAGTCTCAAAATAATATCTCAGATTTTTCCTACTACTTTGTACCTCACTCTTATGCACTCGGTTTCAGGTAAAACGGATTGATCTCGTTGAGACCTGTTGCACAGTTTTTATTATATTTTACAAGTCTTGATACGTCTCACTTAAATCTCAATCTTTCTTGACTTTAAATCAAAATGTTTACTTAAAGAAGCTCCAAGGCAACCGTTAAAAGTAAAAATGTAAACGATAACAAGAATAAAAGCGTGTATGTTTCAAAAAGTGAGCGCAGGTTACCCTTTGTTTGCAGTCTATCATGTGCACCCTCTCAAAACAAAAATTTTTAAGCACATAAACACATGAACAAGTTAGAGGAGCTATTTTGCTTGTTATGTACGTATAATAGTTCCGTTGTTATGAAAACAAATTTATGATCATGACACCAACTTCAAAATGTTAACATTTACAATTGAAGCAGATAAACTGACATAATCATGGAATTCTTTTAAAAATAATTAATCGTCAATGCATCAAGAGATTTTATTTTCATATTATTTTTAACACTTACGTCTTAAGGTTAGAGAAATATTTAATCACGACTTATCTGTGCGCTTACACTGCTGCAGTGATTTTAACTTGAAACCTATATGAAATTTATCATCATCTACTGAAACCATTCTCATATTGGCATACTTACGAGGAGGCGAGAGAGAATGCCTTTTTAACAAGATTCACGATAAGGATGCGTTTGTTTCTAACATTTTGGAAGAAGGTAAAGGTAGACATATAACTTTAAGTTATGCGAAAAGCTAAATAGGCAGACCGTGGTATAACGAACAAACACGCACTTTTTTTTTGCATATATGGTTTTTTTACAGTGCCGACTTGGCTAATAAAAGATGAAGGGGATTTGCCGTTGCGTTGGTAAGTGTGTAACAATACAAGTTTGCCTGTGAAGAAGACGAACATTAGGTTAAGAGATGGGCTGTGAATCAAGCGCTTTTGTTATTTTTTTTCGTGCGAGCATGTTGAGGGCTTGTTGCATTGAAAAAAAAGGAATCACAATGTGCTTGCGACTTTTAGTATTAGGGTTGGGAGTAGACTAGTTAGTAAGGTTCTTGCTGTCATTGTGTTCAGTCAGAGAGTCTGAGCAGGTTGATAGTATGAGGAAAAGGGAAAAAATAAGAATCTTCTTTGCACCCTCTCCGTAAAGTTTTTTTTCTTCTTAGTTTTCTTGGCATTGCCACAAAAATTGTAGCTCTGTGTGGCTTTTACATTTTGTCACCACGAGGGAACGGAAGTTGCAGAGAGTAAATGTCTCGAGAGATAAATAGAATAGAGTGGTGATAAATGTTTTGCTAGATAGATGTGTATGTGGGGGGAGGGGTTTTTGAGGCTGTCTGTGCTTGTCGGCTTTCCAAGGAATTAGGGGTTATCCCACTGTTCCTATTGAGTCCAGAGTGAGTACTACTAATCGATTCAACACAAAAGAGTATATTTTTGACGCAGATTTTATTAATGTGTGCTTAAGGTGTCCTTGTTTTTATTTTCTACCACCTGTCCTCCTCAAATTTCTCACAAAAATGGAATTGATCCGTACACATGGATATATATATATAGGAATACACGCGTTGGCTGCTAATACCAAATAGTACCATGATTTACTTTATTTCAGGGTCTTGCTCAAGAATAGGATGTACTTTTTCTGAATAAGTTACTTTAAATATGGTATACACGATATATCCATTCCTAGTTAAATTTGCTGCCTGGCTACACCTCTTTCATGTGGCGAAACGGGCTGGCACGTTTCAGCTTGAAACATAAACCTGAGATTTATAAGATTTTTTTTGCAGTTGTTGGCAAAAAATAAAGCTAACAGTTTTCCTAGCATTTGTAATAGAATAATAACAAGGTATGAAAAACACCTTTAATTTTACACTTAACGTGGGGGAAGAGGATACAGGAAAAAATACATAACTCATTGCCAGGCTTTAATTATGTATGAAACCTTGCTCTTATAAAGAGCGTCAGTGCGAATTGATATACGTGTTATTTCACTAATAATAATCATTCTCCGCATATTTTTTTCACAGAATGAAATCATGGACTAGTTTCCAGCTCGCAGTCAACTCTGAAAATCGTAAATCCAATATAAAGTAGGTTTCAAGCTACCCAGGAGAAACATCAAAGTGTCATTTATATTCATGCTCTTTTTTGCAATGAAATATCCGTGAAACCCTTCGAGTGAACAGTTGTGTAGAATTCAGTGTCGTTCTGGAATAGGAGAAAAGCATATCATGAAAGTTAAATTGCTTTTGTGTGTGCCTGGGAGAAGGTGATTTTTGTTGGTGCAGAATGCAATAATGAGGTGTCAATCAGTATACTGTGCAAATCTTCTCCGAGGAGAGCTGAGTACTCGAGTACAGTTTGTAACGAAGCTGACGTGACATGCCTTGTGTGTTTGGTCGTGGAGTGAATGGTCCAATCCAGTGGTCAGTGCTAGTCTATGTAGCAGTCATTATTTCAAACACTTCTCCTCTCTGTGGAGGAGTTCCCGGTGGTGACGGTGGTGTCCATACTCATCATCGTCGTAGTCATGGAGCTCAAGGACACGTAACTCCAAGTGCAAGCAATGGCCACACGCAAGCTCCCAGTTCTCCTCAAGCGTCTGCGTACATAGGGGGAACAGGGCCAACCGGAGTGAGTCATCCAGTTGTGCCCGGCTCTGTGATGCACCTGTTCCCCCGCTACGGGTATTTAAGTCTGAGCATGCGAGTTGTACCAAGAAACGACACACAAAATTGGATATTTTTAGAGCCCTCGAAAGAAATAATAGATCCTTCGACATACCGCGTCCAGCAGCAAACATTCCTCACAACAGACAATAGTCTTCCGCTTCACAATGAGTTTCATATTGACCTGTGCGAAGATCTCCAACAGTTAGTACAGGCTTACTTCCGCCGCTTTGTGATTGACGGACTCGACCGGCCTTGGCATGCATTTGCTGGAGGCTGGAGAACTCCAAGTTTAGCGAAGTATTTCGGCATTGACCCGTCCTTCGTGAAGGGAGACTACAGGTATATGCTGGTCAGGGTGCTTATGGTACGACAAGCAGGACGGATTGACACTTTCCAGAACATGACAGTTCTTCCAAAATACAGAGACAATCTTCACTCATTCCGTGCCAATGACTATACATCCTCATTCAAGTTCTTTAACGACGTAGGCACGCACTACATCAGTTCCTTCCTCACTGGAAACTCAATCTACCAGGTGAGTAATCTGTACAATAATTTACTTTTCGTAATAAGTGGATAATATGCTGTCAAGGTAACCTCACGTTTGTCTTTGGAAAAAAGTCAAAAACCTCTTGTTGAAACAAAAGCGTTACAAATGCAGAAAATTCTTTAGTAGAAACTTCACGGCCCATTCCGTCCAAATCAAGTTTTATACACTGTGCTGTCAAAAACTGTTGCGCGTTGTTTTTTCCACGTAGTAGCATGCTCATCTTTCTTACCAAATTGCCATGCAACTTTGCTTTTCTTTCGAAAAAAACAGCGATTTATATAGCATGAAAGACAAAAAAAAAACTCTTGTTACTCAATATCTAGCAAAAACATTTTGTGACAAGAGAGCCATTCACGTGAAACTTTAACGGATTTAGGGTTAATTTATTTTTACTCGTTTTTGTGCAAGCGAAAGCGAAAAAATTTAAAATGCGCAAGGCACCCTGACTCTACTCTTGCGCATCTCGTCTTTAGCGTTCTTTAGCAAGTCCTCTTTATACTTGCACCTGCCTGCCTAGGTTAACGCATTATATTACCCCATTATCCATCCACAATTTTTCACATGGTAGAAAAAAAAACTAAATAAACGGCTCATACGGTTCAGACAAGGTTACTTAATGAGTGAAAAAAATAATAATCCCAGACTTGGCCGTTTCACAAAGAAGGAAGCCATAGAAAAGCTGTAGTATTAGTACTTTTTACCGTGTAAAAACAGAAGAAAAAAAAGTAGAGAAGTTAAAAGCATTCTTAAGAAAACTTCAAGGTGAGNGTATTAGTACTTTTTACCGTGTAAAAACAGAAGAAAAAAAAGTAGAGAAGTTAAAAGCATTCTTAAGAAAACTTCAAGGTGAGTATAAGCGAATCCACAGGTTGTATGATATAACAACAAAATGTTGGTCTAGTCTTTTATTGATCAATTATTGATACCTATACCTACCCATATCGTATTACGCATTTTGTAAAAAGAACAAATCGAGATCGCTCAGCGCATGGCCAGTATCAACTTAAACCCAAACTGTTTACGATCTGGTTACGATTGACTTGTTTGCTTAAACAAGGATCCGATCAAGTTTTATTTGTTCAACCTTGAATTGCTTGATTTTTAGTTTTGGAATATTCCCAATTTACAGCTGCAGTCACTATGCAAAAGATGCGCCTGTTCTATTCCTACTGTCACTGTTGGTTGCACAATTATTCTTTTTAGAATCATTTTGGCAAGATTTTAGTTCAAAATTAGGAATAAGGCACACTTCGGTTTATTAATCTTAAAAAGACCCCCTTCCAAGGTAAAGTTACGTTTCTTGTGAATCTCAATAGGCTTGGGTATTACAATCATGATCCGATTAAGTGGTCTTGCATGCAGTCGGCTAGCACCCTTTTTTCCATACACTGTCATCTAATGAGTCAATGAGTCATACAGAAAAAGAGCCAAAGCAACCTCATTTCTGTGCGAATTCTTGCGCGCTATACTCCCTCCGTTTGATTGTGAACGGGGCTTGTTATGTAGTTTGCTCGAGTAACTTAACAAGATGGATAATCATGCGTGGTACTGTTTATAAAGAAATTATAAAAGTTTAGTTTATTTTTTACGTGTACAAAAACTCGTGACATAATGCAAAATGTAAAGCTTTAAGTTTTTTCTTAATGGTTTTAAATAGTAAAAATGTATATGAATAGCGTGTCTCAACAATTACAACTCTTCATATTGCTAAATTTCCCAGCTTGTATCGCCTAATAAAAAAATGTGAAAAAATAGTTCTTGCTATTTGCTATTTGTTTGTAGTTTCTTGTGTCACGATCATGATCACCGATTTACGAAACAATACGTACGTGAAGATGGATTGAATCGTCGTTTTCTAATGAGCTAATGATATTTAACAAAATAAAAATCTGAATTCAAAGCCGCGATATCAAGTTGAATTTGTTGTCAAGCACACAAATTTTCCAAAGAAAAAACCACACGAACGTCCAGGTTATAATTACAAACACGCGAGAAATGAACATTGCTTCATCTGCCCTTGAGCAGTCCTAATTCGGTAACAAGTAATTGGAAAAATGGCATTTATGCAATTCTTGTGCAGTAGCAGCAAGGAACCCTTATTCATTTTAGAAGATTTTTTTACTCCAACTGTGAAAAAATAATGATGGTACGTGAAAAACGGCGTGAGGTTATGTGCACAACAAAATCTCAAAACCAAGAATTGTTTCAAAGCGGCAAAAAAATTATCGGAGCCATTTTCCTAGTAACTATGCCGGATAACATGCGTACGTTTTTCATCTGTAAGAACCGTGACAAAATCCAATTAATTTTATCGTAATGGCGTATTCAACAAACGGCGCTAACAATGCTGCAACATTTTTACGAGTATTGATAGAAACTCGTGATTCGTACATCTCATTATTGTTGCAACATCCTGCAAATTCATGTTCAAAATGATCAGCTATAGTGCCATCTTAATTATCCGCTGTCGTCGGCTAATCTAGCGCAAGTGTGCAGGAGCATTGTCATGGCAATTGTATCGCGTCAGGGTTTTCTTGAAAGAAAAAAAAATCTGTGTAGCTTTCATTTATCGAAAATTTGCGAGTAAAAACTTTTCTTAGTTTTCAGTGAAGATGTCAATGCAACGTGTTCCTTGAAATTGTACCTTGAGGCAGAAAAAAGTCCTGTGACTGCTTTACCTTTTACTTTCTAATATTCTGCCTCTAGACGTGAAGGTCGCTGTATTTGCTGAAACCCTGAAAGTTAAGTCGGGAGCCAAAGCTGTCCTTTAAAGAAGGCTATCATAGTTAAATTTGTCCCTTAATCGATTTAAAGCTACATCTTCCTTGTAACAGGCAAATTCAATCGCATATGCATAGAACGTGAAGAGAGGTTTCAAAAGGATGACATTGCCCTGTGACCAACTTTTCGTAAATAAAATACATTCTTTCTTGTCTGTTTTGTTTCCACAGATAATGTGTTTTACTTGACGAAGAAAAGGAGTAGTTGCAGGATACATTTTGTGACTGCAAACATGCACTTTCCTCAGTTTTCATTTGTGTCATTCCAATAGCCAAAGCAAGCAAAATTGAAATGCTTTACTTTTCATCGAAAAATGAATGAACCAAACTAAACAAATGAATGAAAACAAACTGTGTTGTTTGATTGTGAATAAGAGTGATAATCAACTTCCTTCCCCGCATCTGTCCCGTTTAGAAATCGATTATAAGGGATGCCAGCACGAAGATAAGACATGTGTTTGCGATAAGTAGCCTTTTGTTAACGGCACACGCATCGTCCTAATTTGATAGAGCGAAGAATGTATACTGACTACACACAAGTCATGAAAACAAGTAGCAACTGCCAAAAATCCTTGTGGTTGTACCAAATTGTCTCTGATTCATTCAAAGTGACTTGTAAGTTGCGTCAAATCATAGTCACGATGACGATCACATATCCGCAAGGTAAATAAATAATATGATTAAATGCATACAAAAAAGTGCATTTTTTATGCACTAAAATGGCATTCAATTCAAATGTTATTTTTTACTAAAGTTATTGCCTGCTCAGCAATATTGAATATCGTCACCTCTTTAAATTGACGTAGTCTTTCATATAATCGATTTGTTCTGTCATTGTAATGCCTTTCCTATTTAATTTTGTTTTAATTTAATAATTACTTTTCATTAGATGCCGTTTTTAAGATAATATTTACTCAAAAAAATATTTGAAGTCATTAGCTACAATTGACAATAGTAGTGTTTCGCTTTTTAGTTTCGTGTGAAATTTTAGTTGTAAACACATCCTTCAACCAACAAAACGCCGAAGATCGTTGAACGTCACTTCCTGCAAAAGACAACTCTTCAGAGCTATAGATTTCGCAGTTGCATCAAAATGTGCCATCGTTTCATTTATAGTTTATCAAATCAATCGATCATGAGCGATGTGCTCCACGCAATCTTGTACATAAAACGACGTCACAAAGATAAAGAGTAACAAATGCTCGCTGGCTCGTCGGTCTGATAGGCAGTATCGAATTACAATCTATACAATCTCACTGATGCGTAGTAGTCTAATGATTCTAATTAAATTCATCATCCTATTGTGCTCGTCACACAAATTTGGAGATTTTTTTCAAATCTCGTATTAATCCTTTCTTTAAAATCAAGGATAATGAGTGCAACATGGCACAAGCTTGATCCTCTCATTTCCTTGTTTTCATTCTTTTCGATTGTTTTTTTTCAAGAGATTGCTCCATTACCATGAGCAGTCAATTTTTGAAAACTCTCGTTTTTTTATTGTTTTCATTCTGCATAGTCTTAAAGTAAAGTGACAAGCATGCTGACGAAGTTAAGCTGAAAGGCACACTGTTGAAGGAGTTTCTTGCTTAATAAATTACAATTTAGTGATGTTTAACTTAAGCTGACAAGAGTTTAGCTTGATTAATTTATTGTTCCGAGGAAGAGAAAGGAAGGAAAGAAATAAGCAGACAGATAAATGACAATACTTAACGGCTCTAACAATAGCCACGCTTTGAACATCCGAACAAGGAAGATAGAAAACTATCAGTTGATGGTGAAAAAAAAATCTTTTATTTCAGCAGTCAAGTCGGTCAAGAAATTGCCGAATTAGGTGATTTATGATAACATCACATCTTCTCCGGCTTAAGTGGCGTTTACAAGAATTATTAGCGTAATAATTTTACCCTTTTATTACCCTAACAAAGGCGTTGATTAATGTGACACTTTTATTTGTTGTAGCTTCAGTAGCTGAGTTGACGCCATTCATTAGTTGTTAGTTTAATAGATGAGCGTACTACAAATTCGGGTTTCAGGTGTGTGTTTTCTGCTAAAAATTAGATAAAAACAATGAAACAAAAGTGTCGCAGTATCGCACGTTATGAACATACTATTTAAAAACGACACAACATGTAATCAGTTCTGCATCGAACAAAAGGAAATAGAGACTGAGTTTAAAAGCTCGAAGCCTATGCAAATTCACTTTCAAAAGTAAAATCAAAAGCGAAGAAAAGGATGCAAGGACATTCGACAGGAACTTTTATGTATTTTTTTAGAAGGGCCCAACCACAATGCGGTTATTTTTGTAACCAAGCAAATTGCTGCAGCAGACCTAGATTTTTATATTGTTTTTCATTGTATGCTTCCGCTGGCAGTTATTTGTTGTATAATAATACTTAATGGAATATTCGTGTGTTCTTTTGTACAGTTACAAAAAATCTGACAGTAAAAAAGAACTTTTGGGAAAGAAGAATACCTTTTTTTGTTTTAAAGAATAAAAATTAGGACAATTCATGCCAGCCGCATTTTCTTCAAAATTTACCCCACAAAAGTAATAAAACGAATATTGTGTCTATTTTTAGACTCTCATTGTACAAACATTGTTTAATAAAAATCTACTCAAGAGATTTGCCAATAAAGCGTGCAAAAAGTACTACCGTAAAACTTCTAAAGAACGCCTCCGGCGTAACTTGGAAATTTCCCTGCCCTGACGGTCTTCAAGAGATTTCGGCAGTATTTAGTAAACCCGGCAATCCTTCAAAACAACGACAGTCGTTAAAAACCAAGCTTCAATCGTTTAGTTTTCTTTTGTGGAGGAAAACTACTAATATTAACTGATTCTCATGAGTCCGCATGAATTTTTTAATTTCAAAAACCAAATCAATTTTAATCAAATAAGTGTGATTTCTTGACGGAGCGTATCCTTAAAATCAAGGTCTCATTTTGAAATAAGCTTAAGCGTAGCTTAAATTTGCAATGACATTGCAGAAAAAAGGGTACCCCAACTCAGCTACCAAGATAATTACGTGACGTGAATATTAAATTTTAAACTCGTCTCAAGTGCCCATCATTACGGCAAAACGAAATTCTTTCTGTGTGTGGCATTTTTTTTTCTCTTTCATGTGTGATGTGAGACCTAGCCACGAAGTCAAGTATTAAAAAAAATATGCATCGGCGGTGGTTTCAACTTGATGTAATACGCTCGAAAAGCAATGCCAAGTTGATGCCTGCGCAATATCTTGCTGTTAGCACGAAGGGGGAGGGAAGATTGTAGTGCAACTACCATATAATAATAATAAAGCGTTTATCTTTTTTTCTTAAAACATAAAGCGTGCCAATGTTATCACTAGCCAGTCGGTATTACTCATGGCATTGATAATCATAAATGCATAGTAAACAACTTTAAACAAAACTCTGCCTAGTGTGAATCTGCAATGTGTATTCTTTCCACTAACCGACTGACTTTTGATGACAGGAGTCCCCTATTCCTTACAGCGAGGATCATGATTAATGTATAACTTTATCGTAAATTGTTATATTTATTGTTATTGTTTACGTCCTATTTTTAACGTGTGTGCATGAGAGTTGTCCAACTTGCGTGCAAGTTTTTACTCAAACAATCTTTGCGATTACCAAGTCGTCCCCTGATCATTGGTGTCCTTTTGGGCACTTGAAAAAATGCCTACTTTTTTGAGGATTGTGAACGCTGCCAAAAAAATGAATACAGGCGAGCTTAATATGTTGACCTGACCCCAGGCTACTTGTGCAGTAACCGAAAACTAATGACAATAAAGTGCGTAAGCAAGATGGTCCAAGGATAAGCAAACTGCACGCAGATGTTGATACCGATTTCTTGATTAATTGATGCTAGCCTCTTCACATATATTTTTCAAAACCACAACGTGTAAAATGTTTTAACGAATAATTAAAGGAAGTGGTTCCCCAATGAGCAGATCTGACTGAATCTTGTATGACACATTAACCAGAGAAAGAGATTATGATTACATCGAGATTTTACGATCCTCATCACATCCCTGTTACAGTTAACGACATTCAATAGTTTCGCTCTAGATACTCTTTACCGACTCCTAGAATGTATAAACTTTGAGAGTGCTTGGCCATAAAATTTTAAAACCTCAAGGAAGATGCAAAAGAAAAAAGGTCGAGAAGAATTGCCATGGAATATGATGTGCTATACCCTCACCCTCTCCTTCCATCCTCATTTCCTCTAGAATTGTAAATAACTTTAGCAAGCAGGGCATGTATCAAAGATCAATAAGATTGCAAGGTTTGTTCGTGTTATGCAATAGTCGATTTTACAGCAACAAATCTACTTCTTTCTTCCTCAGGTATCGTCATTCACTATCGGAGCAAACGCATATACTAAACACACAGTATTCGTAATAGTAATAATGTTATGCAACACAAATTGGTTAAAAAACTACTGCATCAAACAAGTTTTTTTTCTTCTATCGAGAGCCTCAACAGCAGCAAGAATTTTCATGTTGTGCAGCGAAATTATAAGTTAAAAAAAAATTATAGGACGCTCTAGTCAATACTCATGTGTACAACTAGTAACATGGCGTTTCATTGTAAAGTTGAGTTGTTGCAGGGCAGTAGCAATAAAAGGATGAAAAAGTATAACGCGAATTTATGGCTGTCTATTGTTATGATAATGCCTCATAATCCTTTCAGTTTAACAGTAGTTGTGTCAAAAAGATGATTATGGATTACGCGAGCCTTCTCTGGGTCGCTTCCTCTTTGCATAACGATGATTGAAAAAATGCAACTGCTAAGGTTAAGGGAGCTCTCTAAATCGGCTGTATGAGGTTAATAATATTAATTGTCAGGATAATAACACACTTCATCTTATCCTGTAACATTTTACCACGTTGTAAATTACAACTGCTGCTTGCTTTTGGACTGAAAGGGCTCTTGCTTTTGGGTGTTATTAAACTATGTAGCTCATCTTTGAGATAAGCGAAAAACATGTATTTTCAAACGGTGACCTATGTACAACCCGAGTGTTGATAAAGCTATAATTGTATTGAATTTTACAACTGTTGCACAAAGATCGGTGAAATGTTGTGTAATATGCGGTAATCCTTCTAGTTACGTAAACGTAAAAATTTTAACGAACGCCCCGCCGAAAAATTGAAAATTCCCCTCAAACCCAAAGAGATGGTTGGAGACCCGGCGAAATTTCAACTTTTAGCTTTAAATTGTTATAATTTAGACATCCATAACTGAAATTCAATTGTTGTCATAAATTATAATAACAATTGTATTCTCAGTGTCTTGTTTTTCGTTGTTTTCTGTGACTAAACGTTTGTCATTGCCGATATTGTGGGCTTGATCGCTACTTCAAAATTCAACTTTTTCTCTTGACCCCGGCCTTCTTTAGAAGTTTTACGGTAAGCAAAGGGTAATAATAGGGCGGATGGTCCACCCTAACACTTGTACATTCGTACAGATTTCATCAGTTTTTTGCCGTTGGTCGGATAAAGTTTTGAAGCGGAAGAGTATATTGCAAGCCAATTTTTCAACTCTATTGTATCCTCAGTCGATTTGGGTTTTTGACTTGCGCGACCTCATTCCGTAGGCGTCTCAACTGTCAAATAAATGGCCGTAATTTTTTGAATCTAAAACTGGAAACTGTAAATTAGATGTTCGAGCATTAACTAATATAAGTTGACTTCCTATAAAAGAAATTATGTGACATAGTTGAATACCCGAATACGGTTTATAAATACCTGAGTACTTAAATCCAGGTAAACAGAGGCAAACTCGTCATAATATTACCATTTATGATTAAGACCGATGACAATTATTTTACAACCCTTCTATACTCCTATTATTCAAGAGACCTTTCAAGAAAAGCAACACACCTTTCACTTAAGATATATTCATAAGTATATTCGTGTGATAGACGCTTTTATGGACTACCGATACTGATGAAATAAGAGGGCGGGGAGGCAGAGAACTTATGACAACATTGAAACCTCAAAAAACTTAACATGTAAATTTTCTTGCCTATTTTTCGAATTTTACGGTTATCTGGCTAGGATTTGGTATTTTCTGGTTCTATAAATCTAAGACTATCTAGGCTGCTCTGAAAATCATAGTGGGTGCCTTTCACTACATTTTAATCAACATCATTTTGAGTCCTTTCTGATAGGTAGTTACTTAAAAATATATAAACAGTTCACTCACACCATTGAGACAAAACTGATGAATATGACCAGTGAGGAAGAACAGAAATCTTTTTTTAGCTTGAGTTACTGTTTTCTCACACATGCCAGTAATTTTTAATTTTTTCCGCTTGAACATAATCAAGATGGAACCGCTGACAATCTATAATCTGTAAGCTGCTGTACCTGGTAAATAGTAAAAGTAGTAACTGATAGTAAAAAAAAATCAAACGAAGAGCGTCATGCATAATCTCTGCCTGTAAAATATTCACCTGAGTTTTGTTTTTTCCTCCAACTGGACGATTTGTATTGACGAAAACCAGATTCATGTTGGAGGCATCTTGGAAGTGTTTGTTTTTATCTGTTTTAGCCTCCATGTAATTGCAATCCTCATAACCAAGTTTTCGTAATCGATCAAAAACTCTGCTCAAGATGATATGTCAGGGGAAATGCATAAAATTAAGTTCAAGGGAGTTTACAAAACGTAGAAAAAAATCTTAGGATTTGGAATTCATACACGTTGCGCCAGGTAAATGGCAAGCAACAGCACAAATCCAATGCTCAGCCCGACCATTTCAGAATTTGCAGATTAGAACTAGCCTCAAGCTCACTCAATAGCAAAGTAAACCATTTACATCGAACTGATTACTGATTCCTACTGACAGGGAAACTCGGCGTGAATTTGCAAATTTTATGATAGTTTTTTTAACCTTCTTTCTGGTATCGCAATAAATTGAGTAGGTAGATAAGCATAGATTCTGAAAGCCAGTTTTCGCAACCCAGAGCTTATTCAACGAAATATCAACCCATGGGAATATGACGTAGTTAGAGATATTGTTACTGCAATTCAACAAACAACCACTAGAGATCCATAGAAATTAGCTCTAAACGCTATACTATAATAAACTGCCATTTTGCAGCCAATTTATTTATTAAAATTCCAAGCACGACTAATATGCACACGTGCTCACTTGTCATAATCACATGGAACGAAACCTCGTCTTCAAATGCCGATCATAATCATGAATAAAGTTTGCAGTTTTTATCTGAGAAAATTGACGGGATTTGATATGCAAGTTTTCTAACCAGTTTTTTTGTCAAATGCGATCGCATTATAATTTTTATAGGTATTATGTAATAGAACAGAAGCTTAGATTTGGTCTCTCATGTTGAAGCCAGAGTCATAGTGTTCTTTTAAAATATACATATTTTTACAACTGAAACGAAAACGTTGAAACGTGCATCTCTCATTTCAGTGTTACTAATTGGGCACACATAAAATCCGGTCAAGAAGGCAACCAGTATCATAAGCAAATACTTTTAGCACAGGTGTGGTATTCCCCGTAAAAACCTCTTTTTATGTCTGTTTCACACCCTGAAACTGAGGTGACTCTAGTTTCTTTTTCTTTGAAAACTGATCACCCCACGAGAAAAAAAAAATTGTTCCAGAAATAGATTCGGGTTGGAAGAAGTAATCTGTTCAACATAGAAAAAGGCATAATATAGGAAGCCTGAATCAACGTTGTCAGCAGTGCTATATTTGATGAAGAGTCCCGATTGGCCAGAAGACAAAAAATCAAAGGAATTAACAAAAAAAAAATCACGAAGAGTACTGATTGTCGAATTCCATTAAAAATAACGGTAAAGGCCCACACGAGCTTTTTTCGATGTTGACACTTTCAACGACGTTTTCACCTTGTTTTATACGCCTTTTTCTATGCCATTTAATGTTTAAGCAGAAAATTTCTAGAAATCTTAAATGTAATGAGATAACAATAGTATCCCTTCCAAAGAAATAACCATGCCCATGTACTAATTTCTGTTTTTTTTCTTCTTTTTTGGCTTTCAGGTATTCGTTTACGATGCTCATGGATATGAGGCAGTGAAACGTCGGCTGAGTGAGACAGGCTGGATCCGATCCAGCTACATGGCCCAACTTCCCTATCTACTTCCTCTGTGGGTAAAGCACATGGGGAAAGTGATGATCTTAAACTCGAGTCCCAAAACCACCCAAGCTGTTCGAGAAGCTCTCACAATACGATTCCTTTTCTCTGTCTACCCAAATATTTTTAAGATGCACGATAATGCCGAGTTAGTCCGTCAGATCGAGAAGTACCTCAACAACGAGCCAGATGGGCTGCTCGGTCTCGAACTGAAGACCCTTGACGTACTCTTCCGAGACGCAGGCAAGAAGCGATGGTACGACGAGTCCTTACAACAAACCCTTCAGCTATGGGAAATCAATCTCTAGCCGAATTATTAATTACTCTAAACAATAAGCCAACCAAAAAATCAATATTATTTACCGTAGTAAATTAATCAAAGCAGAAGAAATAATGTATGCAAAAAATGAAAAATGTCTTTATAAAGTATCTGTGTAAATATTAAGCTAGTACTAAAAAAAACAAGACTCTTTGTTATAAAATTGTCGTGGCACAATTTTTTTGTACTTAAAAATGTAATAAAATATCGTTGTTAAATAGGTAAATAAGTACGAAAAATAAATATATCAGATTTGTATTTTCTCGAGGACTGTCTCGAAGAGAAAACAAATTATCTCCTCGTCTACAGTAAAGAAAATCTAATATAGTGAAATGAATTACTTTTACAACCAAAAGAAAACTACATTTTGTTTTGGTAACTATTCATCTCAATGTGCATTCGCGTAGTTTGCAACTTTGTGAGGTAGGAAAGTATATAAAAAATTGTGTATGAAATTTCATCGTAGAGGTACCCAAATAACGTTTAGTATTTCAAACAGTCTTCCAAACCAACGCCAAATTTCCTTGTTTCCTACTAGTTCTAACCTTATTTGTATGTATTGTTCTATTTGTTAACCTTTTTGTGATGAGTCAAAAAAACTATTGTCGGCTGGCAATAAATCTGTTAAAAATATCAACAAAAAAAAACTGTAAACCTCGACACATATCTATTCAAAAGAAAAACTCAAAAACTTTGTAAAGTGAAGAAGACTTTTCTCAATCTGGACCCAAGACAAAATTAACTTGAACAATTAAAAATTACATGAACTTTAATGCGAAATAATCAACTATGTATCATACCTCACCGGGTATATAAGCCGAATACATATATATTTATATAACAGTACAATGTTTGTTCGTCAATGATTTTTATGATTATAATGTCTCCGAAGAGCTGTAATAGTAAAAGCGAAAAAAAAAAGATAAATACCGCATGACAAACCTATGATGACAAGCAAACACTGTTTTTTTCTTTCTTATGACATACATATCTGAATATTACGCCTCTGAATTGTTTAACTTTCTTCTACCAATAATAATTTCAAGTTGTACCAGTTTTGTTCGCCTGTTCATATTTAGTGCTTTAAACCGAAATGTAATTTGTGTCACTGCTACAACTTTAAACATACTTTTTTTTCTCCATAATGTTACGTCAAATCACGTAACCCTCCGAGCTCGTAAACCGAACTGAAGTCGGGCGAGAAAAGAACTTTTTTTTTGGTTAACTTGTCGTTGGTCGTGTCATACCCTGTTGTACTGCATTTTCTCTTGATCACATGACGTCACCTCCCGTCCTCCAAATCTTCGGTGCGTTATACCCTTTCACGTACTGTTTCGTTGATTTTCCTCTTTTCTTTTGCTCTTGTATGCTTTCAAGTTTTAGCTGTAAAAAGCCTTGGATGATATGATGTATGCAGTATTGGAACTAAAACATTAACGATGCTGAATGCTCCAAAAACAGCATATTTCACGTTGTACCTTACACCAGAATAAAATCCACAAGGATTTTTTACTTTCTAGAGAGAGGTGAGGTATTCAGGTAAATGAGTTCCTCAACAGCGTCCCTCCAACTCTAAACTATTTTGTGTCTTTCTGTACGAAATGTGTGTGGGAGAAAGAATTCAAAGTGTTGGTGTGGGTCTCTTTAAAGTTTCAAATGTTTACGGAACGACGATGCAGGGCATACCTCTCAGTATGAAATGAAATCGTCGCCAAGAAACAAAAACAAAAAAAAAAACAACAAATTTGTTGAGTTTCCCATTGAGATTAATTTATTCTAAATGAAAGCCTTGAAATTGTTTTGTTCTGTGAGGCGGGATAAGTGTTGAGTTGAAGGAAATAAACGGAAGTAGTTTTGTAACTGATACAACACGAAGAATAGATTGTTTTTTCTTTCTTTTTGTTTATCGTGAAGGAGGAGAAAGGCGTGCGAACAATATAAAAAGTGTGCATTTGTGAAATCATATTTCTCTCTTCTGTGATCTTCCCATTGATGAATTTATCGGATGGAGATGTTCAGGTAATTTCATTGGCGTTTGATGACGAGGTGACTGGATACAAGCCTAAAGTTTTGAATATAAATATCTAATTCGATAGAAACGGCGATAAGAATGGTATTACTACGAATATCCACAAACAAAGGTGTGACCGAGACAGTTAACATTTTGGCGTATATATAGTTTTGTTAAGCGGAAACTTACTTGCAAGTCATTTTTACGACGCATTTTCATTAATTGTCATTAATTTTCAATAAAGTATTGTGTTGTCCGTTGTAAGCTAATACAATAATAACGAGTTTAGTTTGTGGCTTGGATTTGTTTGGGACACACTAGGCTGATGTATTGTTCTTTTTACTTCTTTGCTTGACGTTTCTTAACTTCTGTGCAACTCTACCTAGGTAAGCAACTACTCTGTTGAAAAATGAGAGGATACTTTCAGTAAATTAATATAAGCTTTGCAAAAGGATATAGTTTTATCTATAAGCCTGAATCATTATTTTTGTTCGATCAATTGTCAATTTGTTAGCGAATAATTTCAAATCATTAAAAAGTGTCCCACGATTAACAAGTTCATTTCATTCCCAAATCCTTCCGTTCAGTCAGAAACGTTATGGGGCACGTGTTAGGGCGACAGCACTAATTTTTGAATCAAAACATTTGGCATACATGTAGCCTGACTCAAACCTTAACTCCACGTTGTCTTGTTTATACCGTAATTAAAAAGAAATTATGTCAAGCGTCGTTTATAGCTTTTAATGGGCTTTGAGGATATTAAGATAATGGTAGCATGCACGTTACATAATAAATATGAACATGGGAGGCTAATCCTCAAGCTAAGAAGGGAGGGCTTTCAGTAAAATGAATCCTTATCCTTCTCACCAAAGATCATGTTCAAGTTTTGTTATCTACTCCACCGAAGTTATGGCGTGATAAGATTGTATATTCCGCGGAGCTTTTCGCAAATTTCTAATCATTTTTGGTCGATAGGCTAGGTTCTATGTGACTCCACACAATGACACTTCGCATATAGACACGTAGCAAAATGTTTACACCCAAACCTCAAATGTTTACACCTAATTGTTTACACACAACGCCGAAACAAAACTACATCTAAAAATTAAGGCGTTGACAGCTTGGTTGTACGCATTCTTACTGTCAAAGAAAGAACATTTCTGCAAAGTTGAGGTACCCACTCTTTTGTTGTCTCGGAGGAGGAGTCGTTCACTCAAAGCAGTTCGCAACAGTGAAAAATATAAAAAGTCGCGAGGTATCATTGTCAGTGCGAAGTGTCCTTGTGCGAGGTGTCATTTTGTTCGAAGAGTCCGGAGAATAAGAGGTGGGCCATATGTACCTAGTAATCTAGTAATTCTGAAACAGCAGATTGTTTTTATCTGATTGCCTGTAAACTCCCCAACTTGTTGGAAATAAAAGCTAAATACTAAATACTAAACAAAATGATTAATCAGCAAAACTGCTTTTAGGTTTAGGTACCTACCTAGATATATTTTGTAAGCATGTATAACAAAGTTTAAATTCAAGTTCTCGCTAGACAAAACATTAGTCCATTGTAAATCATATAATAGGTAACAACGAACGCATACAATTTAACTTTTATTTAAAAAAAATAAAAACCCTACGTTTCCACTTCTTCAGAAGTCCTCTTCGGGGCTAAATTGATCAAAGAATAGTGAAAAAACTAGTCAAACATTTGAAATTCACTGCAAGTTTTGCATCATCAGCAAACCCTAATCAACGTGGAACATAAAAAAAAGACAAGAACCCGTTTGGCAAACACCGAAAACTGAAATAGGAACATATATAATCAACTACCCGCATGATACAGCGGCCATGCTGAGGACTAATTAGGCATAAAATGTTTGCCAATGGTAGGTTATCGCTAGTTGTACGCCTTTATGGGTACAGTTGCCAAAAGTTAAAGCTTTAAACTCTCAACTCTCAGTTTTCACCGACGTGAAAGGAATTCATTGCGTAGAGTAGCATTACATTAGGTGCATTATTGTTCCAATTATGGAGCCAACATGCAAAAAAATCAATAAATTTAGGTACTTGAAAGCGTTTTTGTCATGTAAAGCTTGCACCTTTAAAACCAAAAATAACTTGCCAAGAGTGAGGATATTGTAAAGCCATAATGGCCCACTCCTAAGAATTTTAATGTCAAGACATGTAACACAATACTGGAAATATTTGAACTCATAAAGTTCAATTTAATGTGTAGCTTGTTTTTGTGGCATGTTATGATTACCCAGACTCAGATAGACACGAATGTTTTTCTCGTGAAACAATAAAGGGTTAAAGGTTGATTTCACACTTCTCCGCAATAGACAAACTACGTTGTTGTGGATTTTTATGAGCCTTTACCACAACCTGATAGATTGTGAGCAAGAAGGAATGCGCGTACTGTTTCATGATAATCAAGACATGCTCAACTCCAAAAAAAAATGTATTCCTGCACGGAATTTATTGTGTCCGTCGGATGCACTATTTTTCAAGGGACTCCCTTGAAACTTTAATTGACAATCTTTATAAACAATTGTGGAGCCATATGTCGGTCTGGCCAAACAATTCTAGCGTTTTCTTCAACTTTTGCTATGGCAACTTCTCTCCTTCAGTTTGAGGTTTTATATTTAGCTACTTATTTTGCATTTTAGACGTTTTGTCGCTCAACTTTTGTAATTTCCATAGAAATTATTATTTCCTCTGAATGTGAGTAGCAAAAGGGATAAACAAATTTCATTTCATCGAAATTTTTCCTTCAATGCATCATTAGAAACTTTCTTAGAAGACAATAGGCGCATGTTCGTTTAAATTTGTTTCCCCATTATGAATACACTAAAAATCCTCTAATTTACTTGCCTCCTTCATTTTCATTATCATCATTGCGAGCTAGTGTTATCCAGCTAACTCCTGAAATTTACAGACCCATACATCAAGTCTTGTAAGTTAACTAGTCAAATCATTTTGTATCATAATTCAAAACAAAATCCTGCTTTGACATCACATCGTTCTCATTCAACTGGCGTAGCGTAGACAACATTTTGTTTTGTGATTTGTCATCAGTTTCGTTGCCATTTAACCTCTCTCTCTCTCTCTTGGAGAATCTCGCATTTATTCCATCATTCTCGGAAATCATTTTCTTAACTTGAACCAACTTTACATTCTGTCAACACTGTTTTGACCTTTTCCCCCGACATTGTTAACGATCGCCTTTCCAATTAAACATCATGATTTTTCTCGTATTACAAACATTCACTATATTTTACTTGGTAACCGGCAGTCTGAGTTGACGAGGACGTCAGATTCATGCTTATCATTATCATATTTTATCAAAACTGTCATGCTTTAGACAATGCTCTGCTCCTCACTCACTGCAACGTCAGTTTTATTTGGTTTTGTACTACAATTCTAGTTCCAAGACCTCTCAACCGAATTCCCCGAGTCAATTCGGTGTCCGAAAACGTATTTGACATAAGGCGTGCCACCCAAAATGCCAAGCCAAACGTTTTTTTCTGTCGTCGCTCCACAAGGCTGTGCGTTCAACCTAACAATTTTCATGGCATTTTGCCTAAGGGCAGGTATTGGTCAATGGAAAAAGGTGTTAGGGAAGAAACAAAAACATTTCTAGCATAGCTAGCTGACAAGATAACTCTCGTGGTACATTTTCACCCTATAGATATGAACCCTCATCCTTCATTCATTCTTTTTTTTTGTATTGTTGAGCCCATTCATTTCCTCTCATTCATTTGGCGGCATAAAAAAAATCATATAATCTAGTATTTCTATACCATGTAGCTAAAACATCTAGCCCAGAGCACAGGATACAGAAAATGATCACCTCTCACTAATCAACAAGATTTTTCTTGGATTTACCGCTTATTATTTTTGGAAAACAATTTTATAGGAACACAAAAAAAATGCCTATGTACTATGTGCTGACCGATCAATTCCCCGATTAATCATACTAACTACAGGCAATGGAACACATAATGCATGCAATACACAAAAAAAATATACTACATACAAGAGTATGCGTGCATACATTATGCATTGTAATCATTTTTTTCTTCATCTAAAACCAAAGTGAGTATAATCTCCAAACTTTTTCACAGTTCACTTTTCGTATACTCAGCCCATCATCATCATCCTCCTCACTTCAACCGAAACCTGACTTGACTTTAATACGACTCAGCACTCTTCCTCTACATGCGAAGACTCACCGTTGGTAACATTGTTACACAAAGTCCCACTCTAGAATTGTTTACCCGTACAAAAATTACATCCAATTATGCATCTATACTATACCCAATCAAACCCACCACCATAAAAAACCGTCTCCTGTCTGGAATTTACTTTGAACATTTTTTCTTCTGAGAACTCTCAGCCCCGCCAAAAAAATAATCCCCAATTTCCTTCCTTTTTTCTCCAGCATCCGTGCCTATAACCCACGTACGCTTTTATACATATTTTTTTCCTCTTCTGGAAGTGTTACTCCGTGCGCCGGGCAGATTGCAAACAGAACAGACAGACACGACTCAAATTCCTATAAAGACTGTTAAAACTCCCCTGTGAAAGAAGCATACCATCTCTACTACCAAACCAAGTCTTATTGCATACCAGACACTAAATCAAATACTTATTTTGAACGGGGAAGTAGTAAGTATCATGCAGGCTTGCAGCCATCACTCGTCAAAGCTTTACAGCCAAAAATGTTTACATGCCTTAACAGAAGTAATATATTGCCATTTGGCTACATGCTAGTGTGCACATACCGCAAAACAATATTATAAAAAAAACCGCATCAGAATCAGAGCTGACTGACTGTGACTACTCTAGAGAATGATGAATGATAGTAAACATTGGTTCAAAATAAACGCAGGCATATTTTAATACGTTTTATGTTGCTTCATTCCTCGCAATAAATGTCTTGAACAACACAAATATATCGTGTGGTCCGTGTGACTCGTACAATTTCTTTCCTTCCTAGAGAAGAGCTTCGTTTTTTTTGTGTTAGTCAATAAACCGGTGGCCATCAAGTGGGTAGTGTACTCTCCTGCTTCCAAGTGACCGTGATAGATTTTTTTTTGCATGACATGCCAGTAGTAATTTTTTTTTCGTTCACAGTTTTTCTGGTGGTGTTTAACAAGACGTGAGAGTTTTTTTTGTTGACAATACTTGTCATTGAGAGGGTTGACAACGACAACGTGGTCAACTGTCTTGTCGGCTTGATAAGAAAGTTTGAGACGCTTTATCCGAGTGTGGGATTTTGCATCGTAAATTGCATTCCTTGACTGTTGCCTAGTTTTTGTGATATAAAAATTTGCAGAACCGAAAACGTTATTTCGTATGGCAAACCTACTGACGAGGTGGCAACGTGAGTTTTCACAAAATAAAGACATTCATTAAAGTATTGTTAAAGTATTGTATTGAAGTTTTCAATTGACAATTTCGCAGGAAAATTAGGAAAGATAGGTTTTGGTAATGTAGCGTCGTCTTGTAAATAATACGTACTTTTAGACGACATGAAAACGTTGTTGAGTACACGTATTAGTCTTTAAAAAAAGGAATATCAGTATTGACTATGAAATATATATGTGGAGAGGCTTTTGTCGGTCACTCATCAGTTTCTGTTGCAAGTAAGACACTTTATTGCATTGATGATTATCAGGGTTGACTGCCAACTTGCCGAACAGTACCTGTTTTTACTTGGCTCAGATAATCAACAGCAAAAAAAAAAAAAAAAAAAAAAAAACGCAGAACAGAACAACAATGAGTTGTTTGGTTGATGTTCATTGCCCTTTTTCTTGACACAATTCTAATTAGATGCAGAGTAATGAACAAAGTATATACAGAAATTCTCAAGTGGCTTATCCGCTTGCAAAGACGCAGAGAGGTGAACAGGGTCAAAACAAATCTTGATTTAACGTGTCTCACAGTCCAAGTAACGTTTATAGGTTTTTAATTGATTTTTTAAGAGTTGCGTCGTGCAAAAGAGTGTCATGCAATATTGTATTTTCTTTGTTTGTTTTATTTTCATGGTTGTCATATTCCAGGGAAATTATGAGCACTCCTAAATTGTTCTTGGCTGTCTCTGGACACAAAATTTTTGCACAATTTATCCTCGTGAGACGTTAAGTATCACCTTGAATCCTTGGCAAGAGTTAACAAAGCAAAAATTAGCGAAGGCGCATACAGAGAAGTATGTTGAGACACAACCCGTCGTGCTCGTGTGTGTCCTCAGTGGTTGTACCTCAGTCGTTAGTGACTTCATCTCAGAGCTCTATTGTTGCCTGTGCACTTGACGCCCTTAGAAACGGCGGCTGTCCCGCGTACTCATGGTAAAGCAGGAAAATTCCAAATAAAGAAATTAAAATTCATTTAATTTTTTTTTCTAAGCTTAAAAAAATTCAATTGAAATTATGAGTTGAATTTTTGAAATTGCGCTGCAAAAAATCTGTTACAGACTTTTGCTGAATTGAGAGCTTTAATATTTGCATGTTTAAACTAATCATAGTCGCATTGTTGAAGCTTATAAATAATGCGGTTATACGAGAATATCTTTGGGCTGCGAGTATAATTCATGAAGTATATTTAGCTTTGTATCTCTCAAGCTAGATCTATCAGAGAATATAAATAATATAATTAGGCAATAATGGGCTCATCAACATTTTTCAGTAATTACTCTCTCGCTGAACTCCATTTTTACTTCTTTTTTTTTCTTCTTCTTCTTTGTTTCAGCGTCCACATTGACTCAAGGACGGAGACTGGTTTTCAGTCGGCCGGCTAACAGTTTGCCCTTGGTAGGTTATCAACCCTTCAACCTCTTCGTTTATCTTCCTTACTAATTGCCATCAAAAAAAAATATCAACCAAAAACCTATAGATTTTTGATCATCACTTGGAAAAATATAATCAAATTCAATTGTCAGCTCGTCCCTTCGATTCTTACCCTGGCTCAGCGGCTCCTCAGTCACGTCTTCGCATCCGGCTCAGTCTTGCGTCAGCTCCGAGTACAAACGACTGTACCAGTTCCTCCTCCGCCACTACCGCAATTCTTTTCAAAAATGGCTAATGTTCATGGCACAAATTCAACACTCGCTACTGTGAGCTAAACAAAACAAAAACCTAAAAAAAAACGCTGTCACTTAAATTATATAAAAGTGTCGAAAAAAAAATTAGAAAGTTAACGGAAAAAACGGATCTTGCAAATCTGTGTGTGTGCAGGGTCCCACAGTGGCAACTCAACCGACCAATAACTCGATTATCATGAATAGCAGCAGCAGCAGCACAAGTAGTCGCACGAGCAGTTCCAACGATGAACTCAATCATTTTGTGTCCGAGGAGGATGAGTCGGTTGGCTCGCCGGCTCCCAATATGGACGTCTACCTCCCCGATCTCATCATGGAGCGGGCTAGAAAAATGAACTGTTTTTTTCTCAATCGTACGTATTTCAGCATGCGCCAGACCCCTGCTTATGGCTGTCTCACAGCTAGTTATGGCAGTTGAGATTTTCAAATGAAATTTTAATCATGAAAACATAATTGACCCTCAATTTAACTACCGTAAATCCTCTTAAGAACGCCGGGGTAAATAAAGATCGCCAGGATCAAGAGAAAATAAATCAATAAAGTAAAATGAAATATAAATTAAATGATGGCGAATTTAGAAGAAAAGAAAGTGGGCTTTTAAATAACGATTGAAATTCCATGACAGCCGGGTTAAGATAGAAACTTGAAATGGCAATTTCGCCAGGTCTTCTATTTTCGCCGGGGCCTTCATTAGAGGATTTACGGTATTTGTATGAAACTAGTATATTTCGAAGGATTATTTTGATATATGGATCATAAAAATTGACCATAAGTATTTGGAGATAAACCTACTTGAAAATCGTAACCGCCATAAATAGTGGTTGGTTAATCTTAAATTTGAAGAAAATCTGTGAAGACAGCTTTAAATAGCGGAGAAACCAACCATAACTAGCGGTCAAACAGCCGTAAGCAGTAGTCTGGTGCATGTTGTTTGCATGAAATGATGAAATTTTGAAATATATATTTTGTATTTATATGGTATATGTTTTAATAATTAATTTTTTTTGCAGGAGAGCGATTAGACTCTTGTAAGCCGTTTATTATAGAGGATTTCCAAGTGGGACTGATCACCCCGGAGGTGCTACGTGAACTTGTGAGATTTCCAGATGTGTTTGTGTGCAGCGAGGCGTCAGTCAAACTCCACGACTCGCTGACCGACTACACGTCAAGATCTGAGGCCGTTGAGCGGGTTCTCAATGAACTCCGAAGAAACAACACTTTTGTCACTTTGAAGGGCTGGAGGGACGAGGCAAGACAAGCTTTATTATTAGCGTATAGCTTAAAGAAAAAAACTACCCTTTCGGCGCTAATTAAAAGATAAAACTTGATTTTTTTACGCAGTGTTACGAGGTACGCGTGGATATCGCTCAACGATCGTTGATGAGGATGGAGCGTGCCGCTACCTGTAAGTCACATATGAAATATATATGAAATATATGTGTCAGATAGTCGGTGAGAAAGGGGCTTGCGAAGGAGTTCTGAATTGACTTTGTTTGAATTTCGAACAGGCCTTTTTGGGATTCGTCAATTTGGGGTGGACATAAACGGATATGTGCATCACCCCGAGCTCGGCATGTGCCTTTGGATGCAAAGGCGATCCAAGACAAAACCTCGGTGGGGTGGGAAGTTAGACAATGTCGTTGGTGGAGGACTGTCTGTAGGGTTTACAGTTGAAGAGACTGCTCACAAGGAGGCAATGGAGGAGGCTGGCATTCCAAAGTTTATTTTAAAGAACCTGCAACCCGTTGGGACCGTCATGTAAGAAGTTTCGAAAGGACTTTGAGAATAGAGACGTCTTCTCTTGAGAGCCAATGATAACGCTTTTTTTATGTTTGGCAGGATTTTTTTCGAGTCTGAAAGGGGTCTTTCCCCAAATACTGAATTTGTTTACGATCTGGAAATCCCGCCTGACTTCATTCCAGAGAATCAAGATGGAGAGGTGGAGTCATTTCACTTGGTACCAATAAAGGTATTTATTTCTCTCTCAGCTTCTCAGACACTTGTACCGGAAGCTGGAGCTAATCCATTTTTTGATTGGAATTTGACAGGAGGTTTTGCCGATTGTTTTGTCTGACCAGTTCAAGACTACGAGTTTACCTGTTGTGCTCGACTTTCTTGTTCGTCACGGTTTCATCGATACGGATAGCGGTGCGTACATACGGGCATGGGTACCATACCCATGGGCCACCCATGCGCATGTCATTTATTGCAAAACAAAAACATTCGATTGACTCTTTTCTCTAATGATTTGGTTTCAGATCCAGAACTAAGACTTTTACCGCAGCTTCTTCACATTCCGTTGAACTACTTTTATAAACGAAATGGACCTGCAATAGAACCACCTCCTCCGCTCCTCCCACCGCCGCTAATCCCCTGCAAACCACCTACTCAAACTCAATAAAAAAACGACCGCAGAGTTATTTTTCCGAGTTGTTTTGCGACCATCCTCACACACAACCGTGTTGCAGGTTTCTTATTTTTTACGAAACGTTCACTTTGGCCAAGAAAGTTGCTGATGAATTTAACCTCTTGATGCCAGTGCATCCTATTTCGCCGTCTTATTTTTGTATTATCGCTAGACAAAACTGATTTTTTATTAGATCAACAAGTGTCTATTCAGTGCATGGCTCGTCATTTAGTTTTAATATTTTTTTTCTTTTTCAATTGTATCAAGAATTGTGATTTCAACGTTGAACTGGGGAAAGTTGATATATTAATTAATGCTGAATTAATAATAATATTACTGCAATCAAATGAAATTGTTTTTGCCTAGCACAAAGAAGAAGAAAACAAGAGGGTTGCCGTTCTCAACTGTTTTTTGTCAGCACAAGAAAGAAAAAAACACTTGACAGTTAAGATTGTTCGAAGAGAGTGAAGAAAAAAACCGTTGATTATTTAAAATGCCTACGAGGTATTTTTAATTGTAGGCTTACTCTATTTATTCCTATAAAACAATAAGAAAAAGAAAAACTTGTTAGCTACTTTACAGTTGAATGAAATTTGTATGCGTCCGTACGGTAAACACGTTCTCACGACGAAGTACTTAATCCAGTCAAGGGAAAAGTGTTAACGACTCTAGATTTTTAAAGAAAGTTATTCATTTTTGTCGACTGATTGCTTTGATACGTGAATGGAAGAGACTCGGGGTGTGCAGATTTAAAAAAATGTTAAAAACTAATTAAATCGTTAAAAAGATGTATCCATTCAAAATAAGAAAAGAAAGAAAAATGTGGTTTTTTGCTGTCAAAAAAAGTTTTAAAAAATGGTACTATCGCTATGAAAAAAAAATGTAAACGATCTTGACTTACACGGAACGAAAATAAAATCATAAACTACTAACAACCAAACATTGGAATTGACGTGGACACACAATTTGTTTATTAAACAAGCCCATGTCATCTTCGATAGGGGCAAACATTGAAATTGGCAACATACATGTAACAGTTTTAAAACATTTTGGTATAGTTTCATTTTCAGAGGCAGAACAGTTGCAAAAACAGAGCCATACACAAAACAACATTTCAATCTTAGAGAAATTTTTAAATCAATTAAATCCTACAAAAAAATTGCTTCCAAATGAATATTGACACATCCCAGGGGCAGACTATGTTACATACTCAACTTATATGAAAATTCACAAGAACACACCTATCAAACACTGCTTACATCGACCCATTTGATTCAGGGGTCTTCATACGGTCGGACACCTTTTTCCGGTTGGGATGAAGCTTTGCCCCGTTGTCTAGCAAAAGCTGCAAATTGTTGGGCCTAATCGTTTGCGGATACAATGATATAGGAAGAGCTTCATGGTAGACCATGTCATTCTCTTTACTTCCATTGCGGCCGTCTTTCGGGACGTCGTTATGGGTACTTCCGGTACATCCTGCCGTAAAGATGATCGGACTTTGTGTCACATTTAAATTTTCCTGATTTATTTCTTGGGGACAGTCACGGCTTCCAGTAGAGGGTAGAGTAAGCTTGCAAGTGCTACCATTCTTGTCCATTTCCCATGACCTCATTTCAACATCAAAACATTTTAAAGGCAAGTCTGAGCTCGTATTTTGGGAACATGGACGAAACCGGTTGTCATTTTCAGGATCATGTTGTATGGGGTTTCTTGAGAATATCGGACAAGAATTCATTGCGTTAGCATCCCGATTATCGTAGTTGTCTAGTAACTGCTGATTTGAATTAATAGTCAATCTGTTTCTCAACAAAGGAGCTTTCGGAGATATGCTTTCGGCGTGGAGTGAATGGGGATTCGGCGATCCTCCTATTTCGATAAGTTTATAATCTAAGACCTTAACAGTATCAAGTTGCCCAAAATTACTGCTCTTATTCCACGTATGTACTGGTGGTTTAGGCGTACTCTTCCGAAACATAGTGCTCTCTAGTTGTCCTGCGTCCAAATTTCCTTCACCCTCACTAAATGTCAAATTTTCCGTGTCTAGCTCCTTGGAAAGTAGTTTCCAAATGGTCTCTTGGCTGGGACTCCATTGTTTATCCGTTTTAGTGTCAATTTTGGACCGATCCCCGTTACTTTTCATCACATTATCTAGCTCTTGCAAGCCTCCAGACCACAGGTGCTCGATTTCTGCTCGTATAAGCTCCATAGTCGTAGTGCTTCCATTTATTGGATGCGCTTTCACGGGATTACTATCGTCGTGAGGAACGGACGACGCCTCATCAATTTTGTTTATACTCTCCACAAATAACTCCGTTGAAATTGGTCCGTTTTCATTTGATGTAGTCATGCTTACTCCATCCCTTATCGGAAACTCTATTCTTTTGACGTTTACGCAAGACGCAAAATTGTAAAGCAAAGATCCATCAGGGATTTGGGCTTCGTGTCGCGTAATTTTGCCATCTCCCTCTGATCCCATGAAAACCCCTTTAGATTCGGACTGGTGATCGAAAATATCTTCTGCTCCGTCTTGAAACCTTGTCGACGCTGTTGTCGCACAGTACTCTTGTTGAAAACATGTGGTTTTAACGGTTGCAACCGCGTGTACTTGATTATCTGTTGTAAAAAGTAACCGTATTGTACCAGTCATCTATTTGATTTTTTAAACCCTTGTTATTGCAAGTTTGAACCTCATACCGTCAAATTTAATTGATCTCCGACACAGATCCTTTTTTGTCAACGACTTAATCTGTGAATCAGGGATTGACTCTACTTTCAATACAGATACTTTTTCTGAAATTGCAAAAGAAATCGCAGAAAATCTAACATCAGGAAGATTGCAGACTATCATTTTTACTACGCAATATTGTATTCCATACCGGAGGAGTTACATTGCTTGGTGTAGAATGCTTCCGGATCATCCTCAGGGCTCGTTGGCGTCATTAAGCAGCTACTATCGGCCAAAGCCCTAATTGGCGTCTCAGGGCAACTTGAGTCATCAACTACGGCTTCCGCAATAATACATCCCAAACGCTTATTCATCAATCCTTGGGACACAGGCGTTGAGGTAACGATAGTGATTTTAGGAGTCAAACTGATTGTGACATTGGACGAGATGGACTGCTGCACCTGGCTTGGCCTTTTGTCGATTTTTGTGTTGGTCATCAGTTGACGAAACCTTCTGATTGCTTCGTCTGCTGCATTAATACTATTTGTAACATTTGTCACCACGTTTTCAAAAGATTTCCTGTAGAACTCGACATTCCTATGAGTTTCTTCATTTCCAGGTATGATTTTAGACATATCGTTGTATTCTCTGTTGGCGTTCGTTTGGACTTGATTACCCTCATTTGTCACATATATCGCTTGTGGCAGCCATGGATCAGGATTAGAATCCAGGGATGCATCCATTTTGTCTTCGCTCCTGTCGCAATAGAAAAAGTCTGCTACTTCCAGCTCCCCGTCCTCGCGTAAATCCTTCTCTTGATTCGTAAGTTTCCTGCAGGCATCCAACCAAGTGGCGATCACGTTTGCATCAATTACGGCTATTAATTGCATGAAAAATTTTATGATATGAGGAACTGCAGCAACGAAATAATCATACGTGTGTTCCTGTCTTTAGGAAAGGAGGGCAGCCATACAAATAAATAATCAAGAAAATATACTCTACATTCATTTTTCTCTGACAAATATGCGAAGAGATTAAAGGTAAATAGCGAAATTAGTTTCGCGCTCCTTTTACCTTTAATCTCTTGGCATATTTGTCAGAGAAAAATGAATGTAGGGTGCATTTTCTTGTTAGGTGAAAATACGACATCCCCCTTTTCCGTGGGACAGTCACATATTATCTACAAAAATTCATAGTGACAACTTAGTGAACGGAAGAAAACAGACGACGGCAGGAGAATTTTTTCTTTAAGCTGCATCAGTTTCCTTTCGACTTTGGCCCAGTCGAAGCTTGTCTGGTTTAAATACGAATATTCAGCTTCCTGATTCCAGTCTTTTGTATGAAATAAATCCAGTTTGGAGATTCTGTAATTTTCCTCCGGCCCTGTTTGAATGCGGTGCCTCTTCACTGGTAATTCTAAGTAGCTGGGCGACATGGAGGCCAGCCCTAGATGGTCAAATTCTTAATTAATACTTCTCCAATGCGATGAAAAAGGAGATAAACTCAGTCCCGGAACTTACTTGCCCTGGTGGACTTCCTCGATGCGGACATGTTTGTCGCCTTTTAAAGGCTTTAAACAAGTCCCCTCTCAGGATATAATATGCCAATTAATATATCACAGGAGAAACATAAAACCTTCAGGATATGCTAGCTTGTGCCAAAAGAAGTAAAATCATTGACGTAACTCGACAACTTTGTTTTCCTTAGTCAAAAAGTTAAAAAAATAATGGTGCACAGTACCACTACAATCTTTCTTCAATCCAAATCTAACGAGATCTAATCGAAGTCAAGTCTGCACTCTGAACTGCTCGCTTTCTGGATTCAATTGTCGGTTACTCCATATAATTCCACTTTTTGAGGACCCTTGCCACGTCTCACTAAAAGCTATTCAAATTAGCGGGGTTCATACCTTTTCAGACTTATCACTGAAGGTAGGCATGGAGGTTCAAAACCAATAATTTTAGCATAAAATGTCCAAATTCAAATAACATACTGCGAAAGATACTTTCATGCATTATTAGTTAGTGACAAGAGATACAGTACCTAGACAGCCAAATACTTTACTGTTTCATACATCATAACTGTTATGTCTCTAGAACATTTCAAAACATAGCATTTTAAAGCAGTTCATTAATTCAAGAGTGAATAAAAGAAACCCTATTTTTGAGGAAGTCAATGAAGGGGAGACGTGAGGCAAAAGTTAAAGGCAAAACCTATAAGCAAAGTATGTGGTTACATCCCTGAATAACTTTGAGTTTTGGTAACACTGCTAAAATAAATACCGTAAAACTTCTAAAGAACGCCCCCGGCCAAAACTTGAAATTTCCTTCTGGACCGCCTGGTGATATTAGAAACCCAGCGATGACTGGAGACCCTGCGAAAGTCGAATTTTTACTTTTAACTGGTTTTAATTTAGATTCTCGTAAATTAACTTCAATTCAATTCTATATTTCGATGAAAATTTCATTCCCAGTGGCTTCCATTTCGTTATTTTCTGTTTGTAACCTTTATCATTGCCGTTTTTTGGGCTTCATCCCTGTATTACATGCCAGCAAAATTTCAAATTATACCTTTTGACCCCGGCGGTCTTTAGAAGTTTTACGTATTTTGTTTTTTACTCGTTTTTACGAAAACTTGCTTCTACATTCTACACACAAATTACCTGCGTTGTATTTATGCATATAAAAGTTTTAAGTACTCATCGCATTCTCGTATGCTCCATTTTTCATCAAATAATTTGCATTATATTATATTTTGTTTCAAACTATGAATGAAGACTCGTTGCATCGTCAAACTCATAAGTCAATATTACACTTCTACGTCTAGTCTCCATCTACACAATTATCCCAACGCATTTCTATCTGTACAGGGTATGTCCCGAAGATGCGCTTCAACTACTTCTTATTTTTAAACCCAAAGATCTTTCCAAAAGAACACTTTTTTCAACGACATTTTTTTCCAACAAATCTGTCCTGTTCCACTCGCACTTCCTTCTTTATCACACCCCGTAACAAAGATAACACCACCAAACATGAACAGATATTTTTTTTCCTAGCCAGAAGAAACGTCAACAGAAAAATGACATTTTGAAACATTTTCCCCTCCGCCGGAAGTTGCATCCTCTACGTCTCGCAAACAGATTCGTTAACCATACAAAATCTGAGTTGCAATCAAGACGAGTATTTATTTTTGGATTTGTTCCAAGCAACCCGTTTCACACCCAATAACAGTAGCATAAAGTAGATTTTCTAACGGGTTCACGTGTGCAAACGATCTCGTCCTTCTTCCTTTTCTTCTTTGATTTCTTCGAGCCAGCAAACTGAAGATCTTCAAAGCGTTTGAAATGGATATGCTGCCAAGTCCGTTTTCTTTGTTCACGAGAATTCCGTTGAGGAAGGAAACAAAACTCGTTTTCATTCATATCTCATTATTTTTTGGTGATGCAGAACATCTCAACAACGTGAAGCATGCCAGCGAGTCGGTGTTTTAAATAAACGCATATTTTTTTAAAATCCTCAAGCGAAAATTATGCTACGAGTGTAAGTTTCAAAATAAATAACAAATGGTTCAAATAAACAAATAAAAAGTTGTTCATTTCGCCAAAAGAGAAAATCCTTTTTTCTGTCTAGTGTAAGCATTGAACATGAACAAGATATTAAGGAAAAACATACGTTTTTGCAAATACACGGAAAAAATTACGTACAATTTATAAAAAAAGACTGCAAATTGTAATCAGACTATGGCCATCAAAGAGTGCCGATTAGTGTTGAATCGATGCATGTATTAAAATCATTTACAGTTTACACTACACACTTTTCCCTTTAGAACGCAGAAGTCAAGTATGCACAGCATTATAGATTTAAAACAATGTAGGCCTGGCTATCATGCAGATTATTAATGCCTAGAAAAGATTTTCGTAATGACGCATAAAAGTACCGCCACATTGTTATAATCCACAAAGGAATCATGCAGGAACAAAAAGCAACGTAACCTGCATATGAGATCAAATATATGGTCCTGTTGGTTGTCCTGCAATTTTGCGTAAAAATTCGAAACAACGCCTGGGCGAAAAATTGATATTTCCATCTCGACCACACGGCGCAATTTTTAGTTTTAGCTTGTTTCAAGTTGTTACAATTCAGCCGAGTATATCAGCTTGCATTTATTTGTTATTACACATCTCGATGAAAATTGCATTCTCAAGAACCCGGCGTTCTTTAAAAGTTTTACGGTTTGTTTTCGTAGACATTAGATGATAGCCTGAAGTTTCTCTCCCTCACAAGTGACAAGTTTTAGATGTCTTTTTTTGTCATCGACATGTCCACGACTACATTTCCCTGCAAAAAGAAATTGCCGGACACCGCATGCGTGTTGATCCTCAGCCGGTCGAACATCCAATCTAGATGCACCTAAATAAAATCAAAAAATAAAAATTACCTCCAACTCTTTTACTCTGCCCGTTAACTCATCAAAAGAAACAATGAAAGTTTGTTGATTCAGTTCTATTACAGTGTAGCAGAGTTTTACGCTATTTTATTTTACGCATGCAGTATTTACTCTCGCTTTATCACGCTTCACCCCCGCCACACGGTGATATTGCAGGGTGCTAAAGGAAACCAAATACATTTTTTATCTATATTTTCTTGCCTTCTTGAAACAAAAAAAGCAATGATTTTTTTGATGATGATTCTTGTTAAGATCGATTCCCTTGCGTAAGCAAGGAACAGTTTACACGGATATCATTTTAACTGATCACTCATTCCCCATCATAATCCTTCTCGTTCAAAAATGCATTCTCTTTTCATTTTCAAGTACAACGAGCAGTTGAGCTCTACCAGCAACCAAAAACGCTGTTCGAAAATAGGGGCAGTGAAATGCTCGGTTTTGTAATGGAAATCATGTTGGAAACTAAGTCGTTGCATTTTGAGCATCCGACGGGAAAGTGAATTTCAGTATTTTTTCATGTTCCACTGACGAAAAAAAACAAGGACGTGTTTTTTTGGTTCATGGTCTTTTTCAAATAAACCATGTGGCAAGTGTTCCGAAATGTTGAAACGAGAAGAAAGCAAAAAATAGTTTAAAAAAAGATATATGCACTTGATGTGATCTTGGAAAGAAGAAGTCTCCGACCAAGATTATTTTTTCCTGACGAAAAAAAAGATAGTGCAGGAGAGAGAGAGAGAGAGTGAATGCGTTTGAGTGCCAAATGAAACAGTTTTTGAGATGAGTGTGGCGATGATGGTGTAGGGGAAAAAAGTTTGTGGCGGCTTCGAGAGTCAAATTTTTCATATGGAAACAAAGTAGATTTCGTTGGTGAAATTTGTATAATGGGAAATTCGCCGTCACGAAATGAGCTGCATGGTGACCACATGGCAGCAATTACTCATGTAAGTGAAAATAGATGGATTAGCCAGTTGAGATTGATTTGAAAGAAAATAATTTTGCATTTTGGTGTGGGCAAAATTAGACTTCGTCGGGACAGGAGACATTTCAGAGCCACACGTATCCAGCAAAGTTCTCGTCAGTTCCTGGAATTCATAATGAGCATGGGCAAGGGACAAAGGCGTCGGCGCGAAGGGAGGGCGGATCGAGTGGAAACAGTAGTGGGGGTCCGAATACCCCTGACTTGTTGTATTCGATGGATTCGTTGAATGTTTGTGGAAATGGGAGTGGAAGTATTACGAGTACAGAGTTGCCGCCGTCGTCGATATCTCCGAATAGGGGAGACTGGAGGGCATCCCCTTCGTATTCGGAGGAAAGTTTACATGGGCGTGTGATGAGGGGAAAGAAGGAGAGCGTGCCAACCACTCCTGAAGACGAAGGTCTTTCCATGAGTACATATGAAAGTGATTCTTTGAATCCAGACGCAACGTTGTCCGAAATGATACCGAGAGAGTATAGGGAGGCATCTCCCCAAAATCCAGAAGTTGGTGAAGAAGCCATAGAACTTTTTCAAACTGAGGAGATGGGGAAACCCCCTGTAAATGGTGTTTCTGACCAGTTTAGTGTAACAATTAACGGGAGAAAAGTGGGAAATTCAGAAGAAAATCTCCCAATGTTCGCTGGAGCGAATGGTCACGCTGAAAAAGTGAACGGAAACGAGAAAAGTTCTCCAAAGCAATCACCCCCGTCTCCTCCATTGACAAATGGAGGTAATACAAGTTCAAATGGTGCTTATTCCACGGGTACAATTAAGCGTGGTATTCGGATGAAATCCCCACCACCACCGCCTCCTCCTAGTAAACCTGTGTCTCCTCTTGAAACGAAACAAAGGTCTCCTCCCGATACGAAACAAAGTTCGCCTCCCGAGACTAAGCAAAGTTCTCCTCCCGAGACTAAGCAAAGTTCTCCTCCCGAGATGAAGCAAAGTTCGCCTCCAGAGACGAAGCAAAGTTCTCCTAGTGACTCAACTTGCCCCAAAATGTCTTCGCTCAACTCTCTAATGCGACGCAACGTTTCTTTTGGAAGTCCTCCAGCAGCCCTTGAACTGCTGGATTCATCTTCTCCCGTGGACGACATTCCTCGGAAGGTCCTTCGCGAGCAAGTTGCCTTAACGACGACCACAGAACCATCAGCAATGGTGAAACCTGATCCGTCTGATATAGCAATCAGACCATGTGAACCATTAAAGGAAGCGAGTGTTGTTGAGGTGAGGCCACTTGCTACGGTGCATGAGCTTGCAGATAAGCCGAGTCTCACCACTAATAAGACTGAATTGGACTGTAAAGATGATAAGCCTGATGGGTGCAATAATTACTGCCCTGTCGATGAGCCTTCTACCTCACAAGGTGTTGAGTTCCCTGAAATGGATGATTCTCAGCTCGAGAGTAGCAGTCGTGGGGGAAAGCATGTGGCCAAAGCGATGGCACTAATGTTTGACATTACCGACGCCGGTCTCGTTGTATCTCCGGAGGAAAAGACCAGAGGCGCTGAGGAAGACACAGTTAGTCCAGTCTCTCAGTCCCCAGTATTGGTCAAACAGCCTTCCAAACAAGGCTCGCGCAGGGGAAGCCTAAGTTCTGGAGGAAGCTTTGATGGAGCAGTGCCTCCAAATGGGGGAATTTGCAATCGAATTAGTTTATGTAGTGTGCCAGATGAGGTGGATCTGCAAAATAGCTTCGATAGCCCGTCCCCTCCGGTTTTAGACTGCGACGCGATTCGGGACCAGCCCATGAGCAGAAGTTGTGAGGAGATAACCGCAGAGCAAGGCAGTGGTCAACATAGGAAAATGTCGCTTGGAAAAATCGACTGCACGCCACTAAAAACTAAAGAGGGTAAACAACTTTTACAGATAACCAAATATGAATCATTAAAATTACAAGTAACGGGACTGTCCCAAGGAAAAGGGGGGAATGTCGTACCAAAAATTAATCACGCAAATTTAATCAACATTCGTTGTTATTAGACAAATATACCACGGCGTAACGGTAAACAGAGCGGGATACTGATTTTGCTACTCTTACCTCCAGTCTTGGCATATTTGTCAGCGAAAAACGTGCAAATTTTCTTGAGTTTTTCTTTGTCAGCTACCACCTTTTCCCAGGGACAGTCAAAAACAAAAAACGGTTAACGTATGCGAACTTTCTGTTTAGGTGCCGTAAAAAAATTGGCGTCCTCTTGTCCCTCAACGCCTAATGAATGCGACGCCAAGAAGGTTTCAAGAAAGACATCGTTTCCAGAACTCTTCGTGAGCACTTCCAGCAGGAACTTTGTGGAACGAAAGTTTTCTGTCGGCGCTAACGATAAAATAAAACGTGTGGGAAGTACAAGCAGCTCCGAGAAAAGCCAAGCCAAAAATGAATTTCTCCAAGCTTTAGGCGAAATCTATGCAACTAGATCTAAGCAAATAGCGTCTAAGCCGCAACCTTCCGGATCCGTGGAAAAACCAAAACAAGTTGAACAGCCAACACCACTGCCTCCACCGCCACAAATTCCTGTTAGTACTATTCCCCCACCACCACCTCCTCCTCCTCCGTCTCCTCCTCTTCCTCCGCCTCCTCCTGGCTCCATTCAAACTCCAAAAACCAAGTCACGTGACACATCCATGGAGACAGTTGACGGTTACGACTGTCAAGATCGAAGTATTTCCGAGTTCAACATTTCCCCCCGCTCTGCCCGAGAGATGGTCACCGAGTCATTACTCCTAACCGGCACAAATGTGACCTCAACTGTTAGTCAAGTGAGTATCGTCACGATAACCGATCCCGTCCCACAACCTCCGCCAGAACCACCTGCAACCCCTGCCGTTGAAGTTATCACAACCACAACAGGCTTCAACTCAGGCACGTTCAAGAAAAAGCCTACCTTCATTCGCGGCGCAAAAGTAACTCCGTCCAAAGAACCATTTGACTCAGACGCCTCTCCAGGTCATCCTATTCCCCCTCCAATGCCACCACTAACCTACAGTCGAAACAGCTCTCTGGAAACGTCATCTACAACTACAACCTCTTCACTGGAAAGCCTTGAAAAATCTCAAAAATCATCAACTTTCAGCAACTCTTCCTCCTCTGACATATCTTCCCCAAGCACGACAACCGGTAGTCAAGTCTCCTCAGAGTGCTCCATCCTAGCTTTAAGCCCAACAACAGAAAAGAAGACTTCAGACGCTATTATCGTCGAACTGCGCCGTGCACAAGCGCGAAAAATCGCCTTTTCAGGTATTACCTCAAATTTTTCCGGATAACCAAACCTCTTTAAATGAGTCAATTATGTCATAAGTTAACGTCTCTCTCCGTTTCAGAAAATACTCCTGAGCCTGTGAAGCCACTGAAGAACGCCACGCCCCTCCCAAACAATGAGAAACCCGTCACAGTCAACATTATTCAAGTGTCGCCTCCAAGGTATGACCCCGTTAACAATTATTTCCCATTATCTATATTGTTTTTTTCGGTCAAGCATGCTATCACGTTATGGTACACATTTTTCTCCTCATTTTGAATATAAATTTGCCAAACATTAGTAGCATTTAGCATGTTACCATTTAGCTTAATTAGTTCAATAACGGACGATTCATATTCCATACATATTCCGTGACGAACGGTTGTAAATTTTAAGTTTTCGTAAATGCTTTGCAATCATGACCAAACGTTTTATTTAAAACTTTTCGCTTCGAAATTTTAATATCTTGTAAAACAGACTCGCTACTGGCTGTTACAAACAACAAATCTTTTTTTTTAAACACGGCCTTTTTCATCTGATTGATTTCAAATGTTTCTCACTTGTTTGATTACGTGATCTGCAGTCAAGACATGATTAAGTCATTATTCAACGCATGCATGCCTAGTCCATGTTTTCCTCATCACTGGGGCAATCTAATACTCTCCTTTAGTTTTCAATACCTCAACTTCCATTTCTTTTCATTGAGTTAACCTTTTACCTACCGACGTCATTGGTAAACTTTAACTATTTTTTTAAAATCCCTTATGGCACTTAGCCATCATTGTAAATCATATTATCTTTAAACCATCAAAATCCCTTGGCCAAACGCAAATACTTTCTACAATTTTTTTTACAATCTCTTTACGATTGTTTCTTTTTGTTTTTTACATCTGCATGCCAAAAAAGGAACCAAAAAAATACGTTTTTGTATTCATGATCCTCAGCTCTTTCAATCCGTGATTCGTCATAAAACATAATCCTTTTCTTTAAAAAAAAATTGACGAGATGACTCTTGAGCTGACGAAAAAAAAATCTCTATACTAGTCTAGGGTTGAATGAACCTGCTTATGTACCAGGTGGTTTCTTTTAATCACAGTTACCTATCACATACATCCATACTTTCTGTAGTAATTGAAAAATACATTATTTTAAAAACCAGATCTGGTTTGAGAGTTAAAAAAAGCATCATATTTTTTTTTCAAACAACTTCCTGGAATGTAGAGCTCAGGTAAAAAAAATAACCGTAACAGAATAAAACTACATAAAAACATATCCTTCTGGGGAGGAGTGGGGGAGTGGGAGTTAACAAAAATTTGTTGAGTGTCATCATCATCAACAGCAGCAGCAGCGAGTGAGCTTGCAACGCTCTCGCCTGTTCATATTTTTTTTCTTCGTCAGAGGAAGTGAGGAATGCCACAAGAAAGACGTGCCGTCCGTAAAACTGAACCTAGAGAGTGGTGCAATGTTTTTTGTAGAGATAAAAAAAATACTCTAGCTTCCGTCTGCAATAAAAGTGGTTGTGTGTATTCTGTAGTGGTGATGCAGAGGAGTGTAGAAAACAAAAAAAAAACTTGACATTGCAAAAGGGGAAAAATAATATTGTTTTGATATAAAAAAAGTTTTAGATTTGGTGAGGGAGTGTAGATTTAAAGAAACAAGTCTTGGAGGAGGATCTTTAAAGAAACAGAAAATAGAGAGGTGCAGATTTTGTAAGAAATATTTTTAAAAAGCATGGTTTGATTGGAATGTGGGGGAGGTGTAGAGGAAACTGTGAGTTTAGTGAGGAGTTTAAATATTGTAGGAACTTACATAAAGACAAGGATCATAATAAGAGGGGGTTTAGCAGGGGACGACGTGACTTTTTGTGGAAAAGGTTTTAAAACGGTTGATTATTTTGTTGCAGTGGAGAAAAGCAGTTAAAAAGAGGAGACGAAGAGGAGGTTGAACAAGTTTCAAGAAGAGATGAGAGGGAGCCTGTGGTTAAAACTATTGTGAATGGGAAGCACACAAATAGCATAATTGTGAGTGAATACAAATTTAATATTTGGATGAAAGGTTTGGAAAGTTGAGTTGGATTGGTGGGAGGTGAGAAAAGGTGTGATTTGTGATTGGTTGTAAAATTGTTGTTGATTTGGTTTTAAGGTGAATCAGAGTCCAGTTGTGGTAGTGAAAGAGACGAGGGACAAAGTCAAATCAGAGTTGAGTAGGGGTGACGAGGATAGGAAGAGGAAACAGACTGGTGGCCAGTGTGGAGGTCACAGTATGTCACCCTCATTATCCGGTAATTACACGGAAATGAATGGGATTGACTCGGAGAACATGGGTGCATCTGGAATACACGAGGAACAAGAGGTGATCGGCCAAAGGGACACTACGACGCAGCAGCAAACTCAGCAGAAAGTTGAAATGAATCATGTCAACAATCTCGAGTTGGATGGGAATAATGGTGGGGATGAAGGGACGATGGGTAAACTGGATGGTGCCAGCTTCAGGTAAACATTGTATAGCAATACAGACAAGACTTGTACTACACGTTGAAGATAACTGATTTTTTTTTTAAATTTTAGAAGGGTATTAAGTGAGTACGAGAAGACATTGTCAATGTTTATCCAGCAAATTGACCAGTTGAAGCAGCGCATGGATGAGGCGGAGCAGGAGAAACAGAGTTTGATCAAAGAGAGGGATCAGGCGATGGAGGACTTGAGGAATGTGGAAAGTGCCTTTTCAGACGTCCACCGAAAGTACGAGCGTGCCAAGGCGCTCTTGGAAAATATGAAGTCCAACGAGGACACCCTCATAAGACGTGACCAAGAGATGATGCAACGTATTCAAAACCGTGACAAGAAAATTGACATGATTAAAGAAAAGGCTCAAGAAAGCATAGAAAAGTAAGTCAGCACCAATCCGAAACATTCAACAATGCAGGGAGGCAACAAATTTGTAAAACCTTTGTTCATGTCAAATTTAGAATGCATCTCGACTACGAGACGCGCATCAAAGAGATGGAATTCGAAAACGCCAAAATGCGGGCACAGTACAGGAAAATGGAAATGAAGCTGAATACATTGGAGAACGACGTGGAGCAGAAGGCGAAAGAGAACGCCCAGCTGAGTGCCCTTTGCGATGAACTCATCAACGGCCAAGTCGGCCAAGTATAACCCCAGCACATTTTTTTCCTCCACGTTTTCTTCCCCAGAAAAAAATAAACCTTCCTCCTGTGTGAATGTACTGTATAGTATGTCTATTGAATTGTACAATCTATCCTTTTGGAACTAGCAAAAGAATGATTACGTTCGCTTCTCCTCCTGGTCGTCTGCTTTAATCCAACAGAAACAATTTTTACATGTGCAATTCAGTTGTATTTTTTAGGATACGGATATATTAGCGTAAAAACTTGCTTCTTTGAATTTGTTTTTTATAAACCAAAAAAGAACGCGTTTTTTTGTACGTAGATTATAATATTGTTATTGTTATTTTTAGGGAAACACTAGTGTGTAGACGTTTAGGTTAAGAAAACAAAAAACTGACTTAAAATATTTTCTTGTGGTACAACAAACTTTTACAGGCAATCTTGCTTTGAATTATGAATTCTTTTGTTTTGTGTGAGGCTGCTCCCGAAATTTGCTCTCGCAGTTAAAATTTTTATTTATAAATACACAAAAGTTACTTATGACATATAAAAAAATTATATAATTAAACCTATGAAGAAAATATAAATCAATCGCTATAATTTTGTACACCTTGTAAAAAAACTACATACAAGAAAATATTTAAGATTACTGTCAAAGAGAGGAGAATGTGTTGACGCCTATGGTTGGGTAGTTGTGGCGTCATCATGTTTTCTTTAATCTTTATGAAACTTATTAAGTGTGGCAAAAGAAAATGAGTAGACGAGATCCTTATCAAGAAGAAAACCAAGCAAACAAACGAGTAATTATATATTTGACCTATTTGCTGACGCGCTATTTATATACCAAAAAAAATTGAATAAAGAGGAATAATTAAAACGAAGAATTAAAGGATTAGTTTCATTTGAAATTTAACTAGGATTCTGGTATAAATTTGTCGTTGAAAGACCAATCAAACAAATTTACACGCACGGCTGCAAATTTGCATTAGCACCTCGGCATGTGGATGACGCATGCGAGTGGGGCGAAGTGAAGAGGCGGCTGCATGCGGTTTTTAAGGGAATTTCACGAAGCACGTGATTGTGAACTGTAGAAAATGTTTGTCTTCTTCGCACGCGTCTCTCATAAGCAAGCCAGTTGTAAATTTAACGGCTTCTAAGCCAGTGAAACTTGCGTTTACTGCTGATTTATTAACTGAATTGGAGGTGATGGAAGGTCCAAGAGGAGGTTATAGAGGCTGGCACCGAGGACAGCAGATGAGGGGGAGAGGAAGGGGTAGAAGAGGACGTGGAGGAGGAAAATGGTCGGGAGAGGGTTTGACTGGAGGGAACGATGCAGTGAAGGTCTCTTCTGCCAAGTTAAATTTTTATTGTTGCTCTTGTGAACGGGGTTTCGCGACGCAAGAACTGCTCGACAGCCATAATGAAGAACACATTGTTTGTGGGTAAGTATTTAAATTTTTAATTGTGTTTTTTAAACGGAAATTGAGAAGATAAAATTAACAATGGACGTGATTGTAGACTCGACGGATGTATGTTTCAAGCGCACGCTTTGGTTGTTACGAAACACATTCGGATGCAACACGATGGGGATATTTTTGCAAAGTTGAAGAATTTGTCGACTCCAGAGGATATTGCCAAGTGGAGGGAGGAGCGTCGTAAAAACTACCCAACGGCAGGGAGGAAGCAAGAAAAGGAAGACACAGAGAAAGAGAAAGAAGAAAGGAGGGAGATTTGTGGGAGGAAACGGGGAGGTCGGACTGGACCCACGTTCAGATATAAAATAGAAGACTACTATGACAACTCGTGGGAGTGTGCGCATCACCTGAGAATGGCGGCGCAAAATCAGGGAACAAGCTGGATGACGAGAATGTATGCACCGGATGCAGATAATAAGCAAGATAAGGTTCCCTTTGCAACGATGAACAAGTCTCCCGTAGTAACGCTGGAGAGTTTTTATATGAACGTGAAAGTGAAGGAGGGGAGGATTCAGAAAGATAATAAAGTGCGATGGAAGGGTTTCAAGGTGAAAAAGTTGGACAAGTTGGAAGACAGCGAGGGGGAAGGGGAGGGAGAAGAGATTCCCATCTCAGATGAGGAAGATGCAAACGAGCAAACTGTTACGCGGAGTGGACTGATGTTAGTTGATTACAGCTCGGAGGAGGAGGAGGGGGAAGTAGAAGAGGGTCAGGAGATGAAGAATCCTACTGTAAGTGCACCTGAGCCTAGTGAACTAGGTCATAAGGAGGAAGATGCTGGCTTTGTTATTCAAGAATTTTCCGAGGATCCTGCGTTCAAGAAGAAACGTGTTTGGGGACGGCAGCAGTTTCGAACAAACCGCAATTGGCTGAAAAACAAATTGCTTGAGACGGTAAGCAATGCTTGTAATAAAATTGGCCGAGGACGAACGAAAATTTAAGGACTTTAATTCATTTATTTTAATTCATATCATTTTTCCTTTTCCAGCTACTCCATGAGCAGATCAGAAAAGAAAGAAACGTCATTCTCCAGACCTGCCGGTATCTCCGTGAAAACAACTTTTTTGACATAACTTAAAAATGTTTTGTTTGAATTTAATGTTATTCGTTTCTGTCCGATGAAGATTCGCGTGGATTTAGAACGTTTGAAATGTTGTTCGTTATCCTTTCATCGATAAATTTGTATTTTTGTATTGTAGTTAGTTTTTATGACGTTTAAAATAATGTTTTTTTTTCAATTGGAGTCGCTGCCGTTCGCAGGTCGCGTTTATTTAAAATACGACGAATTACGAGATACTTACAGACATTAAAAGTTAGCAATCAAAATGAAATTAGATTGTTTTGTATTTAATTAAAATCCAAATGGAGATGCAGATAATGATGAGGAAGGCAGTCATCAATCGTCCAAAAAAGACGTTTCCCTGACCCGTCGGAAGCACTCGAATGCACTCTGTTCGAACATTTTTCCAATTTTTCTCAATAAGACGTCCTCCATTTCGACAATGCTCTTTGAGGCAAGCACGGTCCATCCTGGAAGCCAAGGCGCCAAGGTTCAACTTTTGGAAGCGAGCGAAGTACTCGAGCACTTGGATCTTCTGCGGGTTGAGAAGTAGACGCGTTGTTGTCGGTATGGAACGGACGACGGTGTTGCCCAACATTATTGTCAAATTAATTTAAAATCAATTCAGTCTGCTAAAAAAATATTTTAAAATCATAAAGAAATGGCAGACTACAGAAAGTTTTTAAAAACAGCTTCTATTGTAATAGTCAGCGTGCCAGTCCGCACTAACTAACTTTAAAAGATGTATTCGAAGATCCTGGTAGTATGCGTACGTATCGTGTGGCTGATGCGAGAAGCTGACTCACAAAGTACCTGACATGTGACATGAAATGCATTATTGTTAAAATCTTAGTTCACCTAACGAAAAATTAAGGGTGTGAACAATTAAGAAACAGCATTAGCGGTTACTTGGAAAACGCTATATGGATAAATGGATCCAGTCTATGTCCATTCTATAAGGAATCTTTATGCAAATGATAGGGACAAATGAGGAAGTTACATCGGATGTCGGAATGCGCATTCAGTTTTGTGACGGATAACCACGACTCATACAAGCTAGCGTACATAGACAACACAGATTGCTCAGGACTTCTCAATGTTTTACTAACAGCCTCGTCAAACCAATGTCAGGAGGAATATGTTGCCGTAAGTTTCTTACCCACCTTACCTTCTGTTCAAAGGAATCGATTTGGGAATGCATGCACAAGAATCACAACTTTAGTAATGCATGAGAGAACTGCAATTAGCCATTTTCCATGAATAAATTTTTTTGGAAGTAATTACGTGCCTTGTTGATTACATGCCCAATTTATTGTTTTCTATTCTGCCGAGAAACGAAATAGCGTAGCATACATGCTATATCACAACCAACTACAAAATTGTCACAAAAGTACATTTATAAATATTAAGAAAACTATCCTACCTAAGACTACTTAATATTTTACCCATTATGTGAAACAATATGTGTTTTGACACTTACCACATAAAGGTAAACTGTAACAAAACAAAAAGACTTGAGTTCGTCTAGGAATCACTATTAATGGACACATTATTCTTACAAGATGACGACTAACCAAACGTGAATTGCTCTAATTGGTAGTTTAGACGTTAAAAATCGGACTTTACAAAACGGTCATTTTTTATATATCAAATCCCTTAAATAATCGTTATGCATGTGTTATATACTAATAGTGCCTTGCATATATGTATTTTAGAAGACGAATAGAATTTAATCTTTGCATTAAGCCAGGATCTCATTAAAATTTTTAATCGTTTTGTAATTAAAGTTGCACCAAAAATTCGTTTCACCATATCTATGAAAGTATGTCTCAACACCAGCGCCGAAATTTTTTTGTCATAGGCAATGATCGTCATAGTCATAAACATGAAAATCCGACGGGAACTAGACACGCTTCAATGGTATCACAGAACGACCAAACAAGATGCATAACATTTGTTAAGTTTTCCTTCAGCTTGTCTATAAATCTACTCGTTAATTCACAATTTTTTCTTTAAGCACGCTTTAGAATTAAACTACAGATGAGGTTTGTATTTGTTCTTGTAACAGTTTATAGCAAACTTGTTGAATCACGTTATTACGCTATAATAAATTAAAATTGCTAGTAAAATTCTGCTAATAATTCTGATGATAAGTCTTAAAATCTGAACAGCTCAACAGAGTTTAATCTCTTCCTAACAAATTTCATTAAGATTTTGGTTATACAAGTAACAGAGGGAACCTCACAGAGGCTAAGAACTTAATAGAGAGCTCGTCGACACTTTCTCTGATTCTGAAGACCCGACGCCACCACTGGAACCAACGTTGGATTCTTTCTCCTTTTCCTTAAATAGTTAGTTAAATAGCATTATCATAACATATACGGCGTGGTAATCATGAGGACCTTAACTATTTATGAATGCATACATGATAAAAGTTTGTACTTTGTAGATCGCTTAACATTTCTCTCCCGGAGAGTTTTAAGTCTGTACTCATATAACTTAATACTTATCCCGTCTTAGTTCTGTCACTGACTGTCTGCGACTGTTAGCATTAAGGGAAAAGCAGGACCAGTGCGTACATGGACGCCGTCACTAGGCAAACGATTCCGAGATTCGTCCTATGAATTAAAATGGAGAAGAGAGACGTTCCCTTCCGAACTGCATAAGCCCTTACTTCGTACATTGATAATGACGCGTGAAGAATGTCAGTCAACATGAGTGTAACGTCGCGGAGAATCTGAGAAACAAAAAATTGAAATCGTACATCAAAACAGAACATGCACATAGTGTTAGAAGGGAAAACATGTCCCGATAGCGAACCTGGTGAAGTTGTCCTTGTCCTTGGACAACTGTAAAGACAAACTGATCCCAACCACTGCAGAGCGTATGGAACACGGCAATGCTACACACGACCAGCATCGGAATCGGCTCGACAGAGCGTCTTACGTCTAAAAACTTCAGCACCAAGACGGACGAGATCAACTCTGTCACTGTAAAGAAAACCTGGTGGTACCACATGTGGTAAAAGTCGTCATTCCAGTAGTTCCAGTGCCCCCACCACGCGTAGTAGTGGGAGTGCAAAGAGCTCAGAAACAAAAATCCCATTGTCCAACGTAGCTTCTTGCTCAGCAAGAGCAGAAAAAGGCGTTTGAAAGCTTCATACACAAAGAGCACCCCGAGAACCGTGATGGTCCACATTTTCAATGTGTTTCCATCACTGTTGAAGTAGACGTGTTTAAAACCCGCGATCCCAGTCTCGTACGGACCTGAATTTCGTACAAAACAATAACATTAAACTGTAATGGTACTTCCGGTTTTGAGGGCGTGGGCGAAAAATGCACAAAACTTTCAGATGCCTACCTTTGAAAATCGTGTCCCAACAAGAGCAAGTACACTGCCTGGTGTCCACCGGAGTTTTCATGTGACCCCACAAGTTTGTAAAGATGAACATGTGAAGGGCTGGGAAAATAATGGGAATAGCGAAGGCGAGACTATAAGCCAACATTTTCCGCCAGTCGGTCCCTTTTCGCTTTGCGTTTCGAGCTCTGTTAACGGCTCGGAGGTGAGTGGTGTCTGTCTCATCGTCAGTGTCAGTTTCAGTTTCATGTACCCCATGGGTGAATCCGTTTTCCCGATGAGCTCCATTCCGGAGAGACGAGGGCGCTAGTCTTTTATGTGAACTGTTGTAGTGATATCCATTGCTTCCAGGACTACTGGCACTCTCGGGGTTACCCTTGATTTGAATGATTTTATGCATATGATATCCAGCCCTAGCCAAGACAAGTTTGATTTGGAAGAAACTACGAGACGACAACTACTACTGGTAGCTACTCCTCACGTATTTCATACTTAAAACTTGCACTGGCATGGGAAATTTCCAAACTAAAAATCTCTTTGCAACACGTAAATCGTCTGAGGATTCGTTTATCTTAAAATCTCAAATATTATGACTATTGCGTGGTTGTATCTTAACTTAATACGTCAGATTTCTCAAGTTTTTAACGGTTTTTGAACGGAAATTTTATGCAAGCTAAGTTGAATAGAGCACCCCTAAAAAAATTTCTGTGCAATCAAATTTTTGTCTGCTGTTTTGTTCAAACTGGATCATTCCCCACAACAATTGTGTAGATTGACAGTACCACGAAACTCGTTATATGTTTCATCCACTCCAAACCTCTTGCCAAACAGCAAAACCATAAACTTCCACCTCGACCACAACCTCTCCAAAACAAATTTTGCCTTCCATGCACAACACCATTTACTTCTTCTCTGGCATGCAAAAAAAAAAATTATTTCATGCTTAGGCAAAAATAAATACTCATATCTACCAATATGTTTTTTCTTTTCTTTCATATACATCTCTCCTGTCTAACCAGGGTCATGTTCAAGTCGCCTTTTTGCTATAATATTTCATAAAATTTCATATTCCATGCTGTTATTTTACACGGTTGCAATTTCGGAGGCTTTCGGAAAGAAATATGCGTGGTATGTCAGTGTGTGAAAATAATCTGTGTGCTGGCTACCAAATACGTTTTCCTTGTAACTAGCTGAGACGGAAGAGAACGTGTGCACACACGCAGCGGAAGTGAAAGCTGCTTCCTTTCTGTGTATTTCCAGTGCCTCACGCCCACTTTCACTGGGAATTGAGGGCGTCCTGAGACATTGGAGGCATCTTACAATGCCCTCAGGAAACGATGAAAAAAAGCGGCAAGTGACTTTTACATCTGCTACATTGTCACTTCTCCTCGCGTGTTGCAAAGTGCAATTTCAGACTGCGATGAAGAAGCGAAAGCTTTCGTTTTGTTACGGACGATTTGGTTAAATTTTCTTTTTTCTTAAATTTAAAATGGACTCGGAATCGGATTCAGGCTCTCCACAAAAGGCGAAGCGGTCCAGGTTAGAGGAAGGAGGATCCGGTGACACTTTCAAGAAAGGCTGGGAAGCAAAGAAACTGAAGAAACAACGACGTCAGCAAAGATTGCTTGAAAAGTTGGACAAAGATAGACAAGAAAACGGTGAAGGCAGTGACAAAGAAGACAATGTGGTTAAAAAGGACAAGCGGAAAGAGAAGAAGAATGCGAAGAGAGAGGAAGTGACTGCTGAGAATAAAGTGGTCGTTGATAAGGAAACGACTGACATTTCAAAGAAGACGGGACGACCATACACTGTGAGTATTGCAGTGGCCGGTTCTATTATTGACAATGCCCAGTCTCCACCGTTAAAGGCGTACTTGGCTGGACAAGTTGCCCGAGCTGCAGCTATTTTTGAGGTTGATGAAGTTATCGTTTATGACGACACGGGCGGACATGACGGAGCCCTTGGGTGTGAGCAAATGGCTCGTATTTTGCAGTTCCTTGAGTGTCCTCAGTATCTCAGGAAGGAGTTGTTTCCCATTCATCCAGACTTGCAGTATGCTGGACTCATTGCTCCTCTGGACATTCCACACCATCTACGAAAGCACGAGGCCTTGCCGTTTAGGTACTGACACCATAAAACTAACAGAATATTATTTATCCCGACGTAACAGCAAGTAAATTTGTATTTTTGTATATCATAGGGAGGGAGTTGTGTCAAAAAAGCCGACGAGAGATGGAAAGGACTACTCTTTAGTTAACGTTGGCCTGGACCGAGACTGCCGTGTCGCCAAGAAACTGCCACAAGGTGTTCGCGTCACAATCAAATTTGAAGACTCCTCGCCCGAGTACATCTTAAAGCCGAAAGGCAAGCTGAAAGGGACTGCTGTGTCCCCACACGCGCCGAAACGAGAACAGGGGATTTACTGGGGATACACTGTAAGACTGGCGTCATGTCTCGATAAAGTTTTCTCAGAGTGTCCGTTTCGAGAGGGCTACGACGTCAAAGTAGGAACGTCCGAAAAAGGCACTGATTACAGACAACTCCAACCTACAAATTTCTCTCATTTACTGATCGTATTTGGTGGTGTGGAGGGTCTCGAATATGCGCTGGAGAATGACGAGACCTTAATGGAGGATGAAGTCAGTAACTTGTTTGATCATTATGTCAACACGTGTCCGTCGCAAGGGTCAAGAACGATTAGGACCGAAGAAGCTATTCTCATTTCGATGTCGGCTTTATCAGATTTTATTCAGAAAAAATAACGTTTTCATCACTAATCAGGACAATTATTTTTATTTAATAAATCACAAATATCAATTATGTCACCGGCTCATTTTATTTATTTATTTTTTTCGTCTGAGCAAACAAATATTATTCTCATTTCGCGGAGGAAACAGATTGATCATTTTCAGCAACTAAGACTCGTGTGTCTTGGAATTAGCGGAAGATTCAAAGGTTTGCAAATTTGAGTATAACAATTTATATTTTTTGCAGTCGTGACACTCATCTTTCCAAGTGAACTTTGTTCAAGGCATTGAAAACTGTTTCTTTCATGGAAGAAATAACATATCGTTGGTCGGATGCTCCAATAATTGCAGTCCCAGCAACAATCATGTTAGCACCTGCCTGTGGAATAAACTCACGGTTAAATCCTTGCTGTACATATAAATATGGATTCGAAAATTGGGTTAATTTATCTTACTTCAGCACAAGCTTGTATGTTACCGAGACCGACGCCTCCATCAACTTCAATGTCAAGCTCTGGATAATGTTTTCGCAGATATTCTACTTTGGGCAGCATGTGTGACATAAAGCTTTGTCCTCCAAAGCCTGGCTCCACAGTCATGATAAGGATCATATCGGCCACTTCAACATGAGGAACGACCTCTTCTATTGGAGTTCCTGGCTTCAGAGCTATTCCTGCCTTTACAAAAATAAAAAAGTTAAACACATGATGATAACCATCTTTACATTTAACTAGGCATACTGTGATAAGGAGTCAGAGGAAAATTATGTGCTTACTTTCATGCCGGCCTCCTGGATTTTTCTACACAAGCCAGGGACATCTCTCGTAGCTTCAATATGGAATGTGTATTGATTGGCGCCCGCATCCCGCATAGGTTCCACCCACTACGAAAAATTTCCAAGTTAAATAGATGCAGAACGCCGTGAGTATCAATTTCATATTAACGTGTCGCCGGGATAGTTTCATACCTGCTCCGGGTTGGCAACCATCATGTGCATGTCAAAAAAGGCTTGAGGTACTTTGGGCCGAAGGCATTTGACAATTGGATGACCAAATGTTAAATTAGGAACAAAGTGACCGTCCATTACGTCCAGATGCAAATAGTCCGCTCCATTTCCTAGTAGCTTGTCACATTCAGTCACGATTTGCGAAAGGTCAGCGTTCAAAATTGACGGCCCGATTTTGCAACATGGCGGCATTTTAGTGGCTACAACAGTTGTCAAGCTACGGCTCAGTCGATGTCTTTTTGAGTAATTCAGTTGGGGGAATAAATTGGGTAACTTTTTTGACAACTCACAGATTTTCATTGACTTTTCACTCGCACATGTGAAATAAACATGGACACTTTCTGATAATTACTTGGGTAAAATTAATTTGAAGATTGTGTACGTTACCGTATCACGACAGCGAAGCGAAATTATCAACTTGTTTTTTTCTCGGTCTGACGAAGAATGAACACATGCAACCTGACCATAAACATAATCCTCATGATGATACGAGAGGGCTGCTTGTTTATACTACGCTGCGCTGGAGGCCTTTCTGTATCATCGCATCGTCGTCGTCACGTAAAAAAACATGAGGCATATTCTTTGCGCGGCGGAGTGGACGAGACATACGATATGTGATGCATGCGTGCAAGATTACTTTTACCTAGACCTTTCCTGCCATATGAAAAATTTGAAAATTTTTTCGTGACAGTTCTACTTCTGGACCAGGGTTGAAGTATATTAATATATTATTATAATGGAGGAATATTTAAGAAGCATCGTAGCAGTAACATTTAAATTCGACAGATAAACTATCGAGATGCAATTTTCGGTAAATCCTGTAAAGTAAATTTTTGAAGATGACAAAATGCCTGATTACTTGCGAGTAAATATTTTACAGAAAAAAAGACAAAAATGATTTGTAAAAATGAACAATGTTTTGCAAGTATATCATGCAACGAAACTGTTTGATGCAAACGCAAGGTCGATACATACGTACGTATTAAATTCATGCTGTTCCTACCCCTACCCAACTCTTGATGACAGCTATGCGAAGCACTTTTTGTCCATGTCCAAATTTTAAAGTTGGTGCCCGGAAGTCTAAAAGCGTTTCTTCTTCCCAAAAAAACTACAATGCAAATCACACTTTGTGTGACGCTTCATATTCAACCCGCCAAATCAAGACACGATTTTTTAGCGACACTATTCGCTCTTTGGTGTGGCTAGAATGCAAAACTCACGTGCGTAATCCCAACGTCTGAAATTCGGACGTCCGGTGGCTATGTGACGCATCATCTAGAGCAGACGAGCTTTCTTCATGTGTCATGAATGGACGAGGCTCATCAACATCCGCACTCAGCACGTAATATTAGTGTCACGAAACACGACGACGACGAAAATTTTCTTTTTCTTTTTGGCAACACAGAAAGTTATTCAAGGGGTGCGCTAATTACAACTCGGTGAATCATTGTGGACCAAAATTGATAAAAAGTTTATTTTCATCAGGACTAAAACCACCATTCAGCTGAGTTCGGTAAATGGTACAGTTATTTCAACCAAGACGGCCGCAGCCGTTTTTAATGCCTCTCGTTTTTTTTAAATGCACATAAATTTCAATTCAGAGATGGAATCGGGTTCGGGCATCGAGTCACGTGGAGCAAGCAAAATTTACCGAGTTGGTGACTACATTCTAGGGCCGAGCATAGGCGTTCCCCCTGAATGTATGAGCCAGCACCTGGCAAGGCGTGACGGAACAGACGAGTACTTCATAGTCAGGGTAAGCGATCACTTGCAACTTTTTCTGCATTGTAAAGGGCAAGGGGCACCTGAACAGGATTTTCTACGGATGATTATCTAGGCGTTAAGTTTGCAAAAACCCAGCTATATGGACGAGGCCGATTACTTGAGCGCAAAGCGGAAGTTTCAGACGGAAGAAGCTCTACTGTCATTTCTGAAGGACGAGAGTGGAGTCGTCAACGAGCACGGAATAATCAGGGTATGATTAATTAAAATATTTAAAATTGGCCAAGAAAATGGGTAATAGAATTTTAAAGTCAACGTCTTGCCAGGCCACAGTCCCACAAACGGCAGAAACCCCGAGAAACACGTTTGAGGATCTGGATGTCGACTGCCACTGTTTGATTTTGGACTGCTACGAAACCCACGACTTTGCTGAGAGATCCAGAAACAATTTAAGTCTTTTTGACTACGTTAACAGCAACAACGTGAGCGAATCTGAACGGATTCGGATTTTTTACAAGGTTGTCCGAATCGTGAAGAGACTCCACGAGGTACGTCAACATTTCATAGAAAGTTTAATTTCCGGTGAGGTAGCTTTCCTTTAAAGAGACGTGATGGAATTGCAGTTGCATGTTGTCCATCAAGACTTGCGGCTCGCAAATATTATTGTGAACAAAGCGACGGGAAGCGTGACCTTGAGCAACTTTTGCCTTGGAACTCATCTGACCGACGAAAGGGAGCTCTGTCACTGCGATTTTATGTCCTTGGCGTACTCACCGCCCGAAGTTCGAAAAGATGAGGCACATTTAGGTAAGGCTGAGCTTGTTTGACGATATGGGCGTTCATTTTTGTTTGAATGTTTTATAATAAAGATGGCTGAACTGAATTTTAGGGCCACCAGCAGACATGTGGTCGCTTGGAGTAGTGCTGTACCTCCTGATATTCGGTAAATGCCCGTTCATGGGTAGAACTAACGAGGAAATTAATGAGAAGGCAATTGCTGCAGAGTATGTGATTCCTACGTAAGTAAAAATATTTGTGAAATTTGCATGCATGAAATTGTCAAATTTGTGCTGAGCAGCTCATGCGCTCGGTAAAACACTTTTTCTCTTTTATTTTTTGTTTTTTTCTCTTTGTGTTGTCGTGTGTGTATGTGTTCCATTCTATCTTATGATTTAATTAATTACTGTTATCTTGTACTAAATAATTTCATTGTTTTCTTGAGACATGCACGGAATGCAAATGTCACCAACGTTTTATGATTCTTTGGCAGAGAAAGTATTTTCTGATTTACTAGCAGGGATAATAGGAACCTGGTTCTAGTGTCGGCGGATACTCAGCGACGACATTTTGGCTGGAGGAAATCCTCCGGGTCCTGTATTCATACTGTTCTTGGCGTTTATTCTGAGTATGCATTTTTTTCAATACTTTTAATTGTCGCTTTCCCGTGGCATCCAGACCATTCCGAACCTTTACGTCACAACTTGTAACCTTCCAATATAATATCTTTCCTACTATTGACTATTACGAATTCTCCTGCATGCGATCGTGTTGGTGTATGGAAATTTAATTAATTTGTATGTATTTTTTCGACTGTTAATCTTCGTCTCCCTTTGACTACCTGTCATGACTGTAAATGGCACTTGAACATGTACAGATTTTATTCCTTTGATGACTTTCAGCGTCGACGGCGTCAGCTCAGAATCAATTGAGATAATCAAGTCGCTACTGGTAGTGAATCCGGATGATCGACTGACAGCCTCTGAAACATTGGAAAAATTAAGAGCCATTATTGAAGCAGAGAATGTCCTAAAGTACGATCCGAATGATCAGGTACGTGCGGCGGCCTTGCAAATTTACTTAGATAAGTGAAATTGTTCCTCTAGTGAGTTTAGTTGTAAATTATTATATTATTTTATTCGTTTGATCCAGGTGGTCCCAAGTCTTCCGAGACCCCCTGAAAACCTTGTTGAAAACGAAGGTCTCGAACTAGTTCGCCCAATTGAGTCTTATGTTCATGCACAAATTCTACAAATAACGTCGATGATAAAGGCAGAGGCAGCATTGGAAGTAAGTAAATCCTCTCGGCGAGCCGTGGCTCAGAGTGATGCGTGAATTTCAAATTTGATTGAGCTTTTAAACCATTTCAGGAGAGGATTAGAGAAGAGGGGAGTTCCGCGCAGTTACGCGAAGCTCTGCAGAATCTCGACCCTTACAAATTTTTCGATGCCTCCTTGGTTCGAATGGTTTACGACGAGTTTGCCAAACAGAATCCGCCCACCACAAGTGGAGCTAATGACGAAAACAAACTTACTTTGAACTTTTCATGGGGAAAGGATCGTAAAATTTCGGGACTGAGCATATTCAGAGGGACACCACAAATTCAGAAGGGGAGCTTGTAAAAACGCTAAATAATAGTTATTAAGACAATGCAACTTTGAAGAAACTCAAGTACAAAATACGAGAATTAAGTCTGTAATCCGTTTGAAATAATATTACGAACAAATGTTTCGAAACGTCTTGGTCTAATTATATTAACAACTCAGTAAATTTGTTTGTAATTTTTAACGTCTCGCGTCTTTATAGAATTTGGCTATTCCATTATTTTCTTTCATCAAATTCTAAACCGGCATAATAAAAATACAAAAAAACTATTACCTCTTTTGTCTTTTGTAACTGTATCGGGCATGTATTTTCCCCAACATTTGAAACGGCATTCTTGAGCGTGACGTCCTTACTTTGTCTCCAGGTATTTTACACCATAGAAGCACTCAACGTCAGAAGCGGTCTGTCTAAAACCGTCTCTGTTGATAAATTTGAAAAGCTTTTCTCACTGCTGTTCATATTCTATGTCTTTGGACTCCGCACTTGTTCTGTTTTGCTGGTGTTGTTGTTTGGTCGTCTGGATGGATGGAGATTTTTGGTGAATGGTAAAAATACGCTTCCCCTTCCTGCGCTGCTGCTCGATGCTTGTGAGAGTTGAATACCAAGCTGTTTTCTACCTTCGCTGCCGATACGACATCGTCAATATTGCAAAAAATTTATTGTTATCTTGCCTTGTCTCAAGTTACAATCGCGTCTCTATTGTTTTATCATAGTGTTCTGGGTCTGGCGTGGCTGGGAAAGTGAGTTGACAGGTGACAACGCGTTTAAAACTGGTGTCTTTTTAAATTCATACAGCTGGACATGAGTTGGTCAGCATGACAACTCCCAAGAAAGTTGTTTAGTTAGAAAGGACTTTGAGAAAAGTGAATGGATACTTAGATTTGACGTTGATTTGGTGGTAGTTGTCACAGGAGATTAATTGTGTGCTTTAAAATAACAGGTAAGTAATTTCCACAAATTGCCAGTTTAGAGGTATTTCCTGTGTAACAAACCTTGGGTATTTTGACTTGATTGGTTTGGAATGTGATCTAGATTGTTTGAAGTTGATGCCGGTCTGCCACTGGACATCTAATGAGCTGGTTCAGAAGGTGGTTCCCCGCCCCATTGTTTCTTTCGTCAAGATAGCAACTGTGAGTGTTGCCCGTCAGTGAGGAGGAGACGGTTGTCGTCAAGTATGGATCGTCATGAGCCGTTTGAGATGTTTAAGGTGGTAAAGCGCTATTTCGACACCCACACCACGTAAGACAATTTGAATTTTTGGGATTCGAATTTAATTATCAGGCTGGATACATGGGGCTTCACCAATTTAATTATATGCGCTATTATTTTTTATTTTGCAGAATTCGTCGACTGTTTTCGCTAACACTAGTTGTCTTCTTTCTCTTATGGGTGTTTGGATTCCGGTTTCTTACTGACGAGGTTGTGGAAACCTCAGGTAAGCAGTCAACAGCTGATTTAATAGAACCATAACCATTGAAAGCGTTAATTGTGATTATTTTCATTAAATGCAGAGGAAATCAACACATGCCTTGAAAGAAATTTGTACAAATTACGATGGGAGTGGGATAACATGGACAGCAATATCGTCCACTTTCCTCCATGGAAGGATGAGCAAACGTTTCTTCCGTACGTGGGGAATGGTTACATCGGGGCTGCCATCCATGATGAGGCTACGATTAGAATCAAGTCCAAGGTAGTTAGTCATTAACAAACTCGACAGTTTATCAACCTCGCTGGGTTGTTTTGAATAACCATTTTATTTATAAATTTGACTTGGTTAGCATGGACGAACGCTAATAACTAAAGTGCCATTCCGACCCTTGGTAAGGGTGACACTAACGGATGAAAGCAATCGGCGGGAAGCCGTTGTTTCGCAGTTCCGACGTGGGGCCGTTCAAAAGTTTTCTTGCATTGAACGATCAAAAGGCGACACTGTTGAGGCCGTTAGCTTGTTTTATGCTCATCGCACTCACCCATCAGTGTTCGAGCAAGATGTAACTATTCGGAACACCGGATCCGCGAACGTGGTCGTCCAGTTTGATCAACTTGGTTGGAGGGGTGAACAACCGTTTAAAACGGAAATTAAAACGTACAGTGAAGCATCTGAGCTGTTTTTCATGTACCCATGTTTGGTTTTGAAAAAAAAGTTAAATATGTTAATTGGGCTTTATTCAGTTTGGACCTGCCTAGTGGAGAACTTCAAATTGTGATGGGGGCCGGATTGATGGAGTTAGAGCGTGAAACAATTGCTGTCGTCGTCGTCTCTAAAAAGATTCCAAATGCTGTGGAGGTAATGCTTGTATTAAGCAGTAAGTAAAATGATAAGGGAGCTTTATTTAATATCTGTCATGTACCGTTTTTCAGGTGAAGGCAAATAAATTTGTGTCATTCCGATTTGTTTCTGTGGTCAACTATGCGTACCTCAATTCGAAGAAAGATTTTGACACTGTGAAAGCCTCATTGATTCACAAGTCTGAAGCTGTAAGTATTTACGGAACATGATAAAGGTTGGCAATAATAATGTTGTAAATATTTTATTAGGAGTTGCAAAAAGTGGTTGCCCAAGATGTACATGGATTCTTTGATATTCATGAGAAAGCGTGGAATGACTTGTTCAAGACTGGTTTCTATCTGAGTGCTTCAAGAGCGTCGAATGCCTTAAACGGTGATAAGATCAATGCCACGATGTACAACGTCTTGTCTCAAGTTCGGGCGCCACTCTATGAAGTCAACGTTGCTCAATCCCAAGTTGTTGAGGCTAATGCGGTTCTTGCTTATGCGGAGGGATGCTACGGTGGTCATCACACGCTGTAAGAATGTCACTCTGTTATATTGTATTTTTCGTATGCTGGAGTTTAACGCTTATGCTGTCGTTTTGAAGGCAAGCTCCAAATCTGTGGTCATCGCTGGAATCTGAAAGTGAGATACTGAAAGTATCAAATCTGTGGCTGCTTACTTTGGAGAAACTGGTATGTCTCTGGACGACATAGTTTGGAATAATCCAACAAGTTCTAATTTTATATTAAGGACTTTGTGTCATATTTTCAGGGATGTCATCGGCTGCTCAGAGCTGGGGCGTCTGGAGTCATCCAAGGAATGGTTTTGAGCTTTGGAGCATTGAAGTTCAGCAATCATCATTTGGAGTTCAACACTGAACCAAAAGATCTTCATAGAGAATACCATTTCCGGTATGTTCTGTGCTAAATAACAAACGGTTTCAGTTTTGAAGATACACCAGAGCAGTTTTTTATGACATTCTGATTTTCGACAGACGAATCTGGTACGGAAACGCTACGCATGTTAACATTAGTGTTTCCATTGGAGAGGACAACAAAGCTGTGCTGAACGCTGCGCTTGACCGGAGTGATCGGGATTACTATGCCTGTGACGCGGGCTGTTTGGATCCCCCAGTGGAACTTGGCCCGAAGCGAAAGCAATTTCCAGTAAAGTTGACTGATCCAGTTACCTCCATTTTGTACATAACGTCTGATCGTCGCCACGTCGAAGAGTTGCAGTTGTCAATTCACGTCAAAGAAGTGCTTGAAGGTATTTTTTTTAAACAAGCATGTCAACTGACACTCCGATTTCTGTGTAAGAATCGGCATTCAATTTTTGATTACGCTTACAGCTCCAGCGCACGAACATCATGTGATCTCAATGCACAAACATGGAATGGGCTATGGAGCCATGTCAACCATGTTCTGGGTGTCGCTCTCCCTGCTAATCATTCTCTTCCATTTGTTCTTGTTCCATTTGGTCTACACTGAGTACTTCAGTCCCGCTACTGAAAAGTATAGGTCAAGGTATGTTGAATGACGATTATTTTATTTATGAGCCTTACAAACATGTTAATCAAACTCTTGGTACTATCACTCATCTATTATGTGATCTTTAACCAGTACAACTAACGAATGCTTTACTTGCATCGTCAATAGTCGCAATACAAATTGTCCGTTATGCAAGATTCCAAATGTAACACACTAATTAAGTCAGTTATTGTGGCACAGTAGTTTGTAAAATCGCCCAGCAGCTGTAAAATAAATTGTTATACATATAATCTATTAATATGAATAATCGTTCACGTAGTGTCTTCTTAAATAACCATGGTGTAGTTTTTTCTCGCTTTATATGACAATTTGGATTTTTTATTGGGAAAGTATGCGCTTGGCTTGGAGTTGTTAACTAAATCTCGCCTTTGCAATTAATGTGAACATGCTTTTTGAACTGTTGCTGTTTTGGGAACTAAATGGATTCTGTTTCTTTTTTTCGGTAACAGGAAGTAACCCGCCTTGTTTAATTCAATTTTACAGAAAAGTATCCGATTTTTGATGAACTATGAACGCATGATTGGAATGCGTAACTCATCCTTCGATTCGTCCTCTTCGAATGGAGTCTCTTTCGTTCGCAAACCAGATTTGAGCGGAAGAGATTTGTAAATTTTTTCAGATTGGATGTTCAACCGAAAGTGACTTAATTGATCAACGATAGCCGAAGCGAGCATTTATTTTTATACTTCCCCCATTACATCTTAAGCACAATCCATAATTCTGTCCTTAACTCAAGTCTGTTGTTCGCTGCCGGTAAACCGTAGAGACACGGCGCATTGAGAATTTTTCTGAGAGAGAGAATGCAACCCTAAAAGGATTGCAGTCGAGTCATTCGTTTTAATATAATACTATGCTTAATAATGGACTTAGGTTTCACTTTCTTGCAAGTGTTTCACTTAATGTGTCGAAGAGAATAAATGTAGTCACGCCTTACATCTTTTATAACGTTTGTACTAGACAAGACAAAGATTGACATGTCAGAGATTTAAAAAAGGCTATAGGGAAAGACACGGTTTTCATCCAAGTAGATACAAAGTTGCCGAACGTGCAACTATCCTTGAAAGTCAGAGGGTGATCTCGTTAGTGAATACATACTCGGAAACTTATCCTGGAATGATGCTTAGCTTCTTTACAAATTTCATTTATCTTTGAATTGACATTAATAATTTACAGCAAAATTAAAACTTGTTGGCGTTTCAAGTTTTGAAATGGAAATGTGCACTAGCCAAACTTACCTAATTTTCACATAAAGTTTCCTTGTGATTCTCAAATGACAATGTTTTTTAGTATTCATACTTTCTCTGACCCACGTGTAAAATTGATACATCCGACCGACCCGGGTACAAATGCTTAGAAATCATTGTTCAGTCTGAAGTGTTTGAATAATGTATCCGTTAACAAGCTTACAATTTCTAGTTCCTTGCGTTTAGTGTGTAGTGGTGCAGAAGGTGACATTTTATTCCTCCGACGCACGTAGGGATTTAATTATAGTCAAAGTCACTTGGTGTGTCTGTGAGATAGTAGTACCGGTTGTCAATCTCATCTTGTTGCAATTTTTTTATTATGAGACATTACGTCTTTCATCCTACATACCTAGGTTACTTGTAGTTTTAAGCGATAAATGTAAAAATGAATTGACATTGTGTGGTACACACCAAACTGGCGACTTAAAATGTTAGAAAAATTTTAAACTATCAGAATAAATGTGAGCGCATTTCGTACTAACGTTTCGAGCGCGTTCATTTAACGGACTGATTGTGAACAAGAAACTGTTACTAACAATATTATTCCTTGTTTTTACTTTGTCTTCTATGCTACCACAAATTTATATGTATTATTAATGCACGTAGTAGTGTTACGTTTACTGACTAGGATAATATTTATATGAAAAACACAATTCCACACGTACTTTTTATTTTTTGTTGACAAAGCAGTATCTGTAAAAAAGTAACTTAAAAATAGACGTATGCAAAACAATATGCTGACGAGATTGTTCCTGTAGCTGGGAAAAGTGTTGAATTGCCGTTCACGTGGCATATAGCAAATAGAATAGTCGCTTTAGATCATTGTTATCGCCAAAGTCAGAATAATCTTACCTAGCGTAAGTTCAAATTTCTACTATTGTGGTGCTAGGCTGCAGGATGTGAAAGTTAGGGACGCCTCGGGCAAAAGAAGATGAAAATTTGTTATGTATACTTCAGCGAAATAAATATAAAAACCGAAATAAATTTCAGCAGAGTTTATTTCCTCCTTATGACAGCGTTAAACTAGGAGAGTCATGCAAAATATGATTTTTTTTTCTTTAAATGACTGGTGATTGGTGAACGGATTTGTCGGATGTGGTGGTCATGATGTGGAAATATGTGAACAGCATCATTACGCAAACCATTCCAAGTAAACTTTGAAATTTTCTGTTCTTATAAGCTCCTGAAGTCGCTGTTTCTCCTCGACTTGAACCTTTGCACAGCTCCAGACACGAATGGTTTCTAACTCGTTTTCACATCGAAGAAGATGCTCTATAACTTCCGCTTCAATATTACCACATTCTACGAAAATAAGTCGGTTCAGTCTGCCCATCCGATTCGTCTAAAATAGCAACACAAACCAATGAATCCGCCACTTTTCATGAATTGGATTTAACTGTACGGAATTTACCATCCAAATTTTATGGAAAAACGCCATGCTTATGTCGTCTGCGTTTTTAATCAGAACGCTTTCGATCCAGCTTGAGGAAGCGAGTAGCTGCCGAAGTGCGTGTTCAGATGGAGTATCTGTCTTCTCGTTGGACCACAGCTCAAGAATAGTAAGCATTCTAAAGAGTCCCTCGACTACTCCGGAATGATTTAAAAACTCGCCGACTCCACTCAATGCGATTTTTCGCAGTTTTGGACAAGACCTTCCTAAACCTTTCAAATAATCGAGGATTACTACTTATCCAGAGTTATCAACTACGAAAAACAATGCACGCATTAACATGTTACATTTCACGTACTGACTAGATCGACCGAAGCAAATTTGTTTAGTATCAAATTCTCCAAATTCAAACCAATTACTTGCAAAATTGGTAGGACACCTTCCGCATAATCTATCGTCATCCCCTCAGCGTTTGATACTGTGAGCGACCTTAGATTTTCGAATTGCATGAACTTATAAAACGTATCATTATCCATCCAGGCGTTCATCACAGAAAGAATCTGTACAAAGCAAAAGCGTAAAATTGTGTGGCGACTGTTCAAGTGGAACTCCTTTGCAGGCAATTCTAGCGTATCCAATCATTTCGGGGAATGATGAAAATACATTACCCGAAATCCATCCACTCCATTCACTTTACCTCAACGTTCGGACAAAGGGTAACTGCTGTGTCGATAGAGTCACCTCGGACGCAGGGAGTCGTTGAAAACAGCGACTTTATTTTTAACCTCGGGTAACTTTTGTCTTCTAGGGCATGGGGATCCAAGTGTTCAAATACCTAACGAAAAAGATTATTTTTTTTACAAAATCTTGTCGGGTACACTAGTTTTTCCTTAGCTTACTTGGAAAATTTTTTCAAAGTCGAAGTCAGTCAAGTAAACTAAATTCTTAAGAATTATCACAGCGCCAATCCAGGAAGCCCTTGTCTCTGTTATAAGTAGGCGTTGCAGCTTAAGACATCCTTTAGTCCCGTCCCCAACTCCAATTCCGCACAAGCTTTGTAAGCCCTGATCACTGATGTTTGTTGAAGTTAAGTTGAGCTCAATCAAATTGGGGCAATGGTAAGCTATCAAATCAAGTACCTGCGGGCAAAAAAAAGATGTAGTATTTTACTTGTCGTGCTCCTAAGTATTTTCTTGAAGTAGAGATAGAGGTGACTGCGAAACCGTACCGGGTCGATGGTAGATGTCATTGTGAGGTTCAAAGTAGCCAGAGACGTGAGGTGCGGGAAGATGTTGATTAATGAATTAGGTTCTACGTGACGAAGGTATGATAAGTTAAGGTCTCGTAGTCTCTGCAAAATTTTCGGATAAACATGTACGTCATTTAATCGAGAATTTTTATCATCCTCATCGACTGCTGGAATTTTTTGAAATTTACCTTGCATCGGGGTAGAAATTGTAGGCCGTAGTACACCTCGCCAATGCCAAGACTAAGGTTTAGTGACTGTAACTGTTCCAGAATCAGCAAGTGTAAATATTTTCTGTTAAGCGACATCTTTGACCGAATAACTTCCATTAGATCTTCTAAAATGCACGAAGCTGGAAAAGTAAAAATACATCCATAAGGTTTATAATACATTGCAGTTAGGACCGATGCCGTAAGCTTTTCCTTGTACTTGTAAATATGTCCTACCCTTTTAAAAGCAAAATCATAAATTTAACGCTGTTCTGAAAGGTATAAAGTGGGTGCCCACATCCATCCCCACACTTTTTTATAGCACAGCAAAATAAAATGTGAAGCTGCAAAAATGGCAATTCTGGCTTAAGGCTCAAAATTATTGAAGGAATTACCGACTCGGAGATGTTTCTGCATGCCTATACCCATGTTTTGACTACTGAAATTATCAATCTGATGGTGTACTTTAGACTGAAAATGCAAAGACTTGACACACACAGATAGTGAAACAGATACACCATTTTTAAAAATCCTGAAAGCCTAGACGAAGCCAACCTGTAATCTTGCGACGGTAATGCTGTAGCTGAAGTTTATTGTCAGGAGGAGCTGCAAAAAAAAGTTACTCCGTTCATGGTCCGTTTTGATGATGTCATTGACTTACTACGAAGCTCACATTTATGCCGGTTTTAGGTAAGAAACAAAAAGCTCTAATCGCTTTATGAAAATGAAAGAACAAAAATATTGCATGCAACCTACCCACACTGCCTCTCAAGCGCTCAGAACGCTTCTGCTCATTCACTAAACAGCTAAGAATCCCATTGAGCAGAGACTCGCCTTTACACTATAAATTGCACCTGCAGGAATCCCAATTTTGTTCATCCAAACATATTTTTCAATCAACTATCGCCTCAAATCCAACCTATTGATTGTTGGCAGCAAAATCACATTTAAAATGGAACAGCTTAACTCAGTGCAATAATGTAGTTTCCTCCTCCCCGAAACCTCTTTCATATAAATATGATAGCATCAATTTTTCGCATGGTTAGCATATTCCTAGCCTAACGATCAAAGTTTAAATTGTTTTTTATTCTTCCTTTATTACGGAATGAGCGTGAAGCACTCTTTATTTTTGTGAACTATAAGATAACATTTTTTTCTCCTTTTTAGATTATCAATTGTGGGTTATGAATCATAAAAAGACAGTTGAATCCAAGCCCTTGACGAGATTGGTACCACAACAGGATATAAAGTAGTGCATTTATCAACTCGGTCCCATTTAAGCGTCAAGTTCAAGGTGTAGTAAATCTTTTTACCCTGTATTCTATCATGTATGTAATGAATGCCTTCCTTTACATTCTCCCTGGCAATGATTTACATCACGACTTCGAGACTCTGTCTTATGTAAGCTCCTTTATTGAACAACAATAATGCAACAATCCCAACTGGCGAGTCATTGCCCTCTCTCGTACTTCTGCAAAAGGAACAGGTAGTGCTAGGCAAGGCGGTTTGGCATCCCAAGACGGCTTCTTTCTCCACTCATAGAACCGTCAATCTGAACAGTATAAAACGCCAGTGTACCATTTTTTTGTAAGATCACAAAAGGCACAGACAAGATTGCAAGGAAGAAATGGCTGATTGTTGATTACACGTTGTTTTTGTACGTCTTCTCGGCTCTTGATGCTAGTTCGCATGACTTTTCATGTACTGCTGAGATTGTACCAATTTTTTTTATGAAAAAAAAAACGGGAAGCGTGGTACATTCTTTTGATTCAGTTGCCAATGACTTGTGCAGCAGCAGAATAAAAACATTTGCTTTCGAGCATTTTGTAAGTTTATAAGCCTCTTTGTCTTTCGCTATGATCATGTAAAAAACGTAGTTTTCAAGACAAAAAAAATCTACCTGAGCTATTTGGTGTGACTTTGACTTGGTATTAAAGCAACAAGACAACTTTATCGCCGAGCTTTTGCTCATGTTTGGTATTAATACATTTGCGAGTATGCTGAGCATGTGAAGACGAGTCTTTAATGTTCACAGAAAAGAGGAAGACAATTATCTTCACAAGTGCTTTTCCCTTACGTTAGCATGGTCTGATTTTTTTCTTCTTCTTAGTTAGAGACAGAGAAGAGAGAGAAGAAGGGAAAAACGTAAAGTTGTGGAATGTACAGTCATAATTATACTTGTTTCATTTTTATCTCGCTGGTTATATGAAATACTACTTGAGCTTTTGAGCACCGTCGTCGTCACAGTAGAGGAGATGTGGTAAAGAAATTGTTGGACTCTAGTTTGAATTAGTCTTATTTTTATCTTTTTTTTCAGATTTTGCTTAGATTGACGGTAGTAAACTTGTTGTAACGCTAATTTGGATTTGAAGTTCTTTTCATACACTCGCGGGTGTCCAGGCTATGGACACGGGTTAGAGTATTGCCCCTCATTTGAGGGAGTTCTCGACTTGTATCTTGTTTTCTTAAAGGATATCATAGCAACAGTAACAGCTTCATCACGCCAGGAAGGAAACGAAGAAAATTGCCTTGAGCATGTAATCCCAACTTAAATGTATCATGTTGGGTACCTGCTAACCGTGCGCTTAAATTTATTAGCATTCTGGGCTCAAATTAAATGACTAAGCTCTACATACATAGCGTTGCAAGTTTTGCTTATTGCATGAAGCAAAAAAAAACAACAACTACCATCCTTTTACACATTTGAAATTGGCATGTACATAATAATATGAATGCTTCAAAGAAAAACATGATCCAGCTCGGGCGCAATAAACGCTCATGAATGCACTCATCTCTGATTGAATTCTCTAAAACTGCCTCATCAAATGCGAATGCGACAATTTTATACTGACCAAGGGTTTTTTTAATCAACCCGAGATGTGCCTCTTATATGTTCACGTTTTAAAAGCACGTTTATTGAGAGGTCATTACATTAGCTTTGTTGTCATTAAAAAATCTCATCAAAGAGAACAAAAACTTTACTTGTTTTGCTGTACGTAAAGTAGAAATAGATTGTCCCTTGTTAGTCTGCATTCTCCGCGATTATATGTCTGATAATACAGGGGATTCTATAAAAACTGTTAGTATGAAATCCATGCCAAATTGCTTTATGCTCGTATGGCCAAATGGCTTTATATTTTACATAACAAGTTCCATCATAAGTTATCCTGTATGAGAAGACACTGGTAAACTGCTGAGTGGAGAGTGGTTCAGTTTTCACCTTTTTGGTTAACTCGCGCTGGAGTTAATGAACTCTGCGATCGTTCAAAGACGAGAGAAACCTTGTTTCATAGTGACAAAACAGAAGGCACATTTCAATCAATTAAATATTAAATCCAATGAATCTGAATGAAGCAAGGTGTTTCTTTGATTAAAAAAAAATAAACAAAGGAGGTAGCGTTCCCATTTCAGCCTGAAGGACTTGTAGAGTTCAAAGTCAAATGCACCAGGGTAACTAATTTTGCAATAATTATTGAGACCACACACTAGATCGGATTGTGTATTACAATATGTTGCTGATGATCCTACCAAGAAGTGTTTGACAAAACTTAGAATATGCTTAAGGCTATTGTTAGCATTGAATGGTAAAACAATAAATGGCCAAATTAAAAAAGGGAACATTATATATACAGTATACGTTATTTCCAAATTGGGACGGGTAACTTTCATATTGCAGCCTTGTTCAACAATCATCTTCTGAATAATCTGTCATTATTAGATTTGTACTCACGCATATTTACAAAGGGCCCTTTGAAATTCAGATAGGTATCGTTCTCAAGAAGTAAATTCATTTCTCGTACGGAGTTGGCGGAGTAGCAAACGAGGTCCCAGTTCTTGGCTAGGGCCATCATGGAGTAACGGCGTAGCGTTAGGGGAGAGTGGCGACAAGGCATTTTCCTGAAAATCGTGTTTACAAAATCTCATTACATGTTCCTACATAGCAAAAAATCTCACAGTCCGTAATAACGAAAAGCCATCACTCAAGATAAAATACAGTACTTGATGTAATTAATTATAGCAGGGACACGATAATTTGGTTAAAATTGAATAGGGAAAAATACTTACTCGTAACATCTTTACGGTAAACGGAGTGGTGAAGCCCTTATGAACAGAGAACAGCTCAAATGAACACGAAAACATGGAACATGACGAAAACACACACACGAAAATAAGATTACGAGCGGACCTTGTCTTGTAAGGAAAATAGTGGGAAAATACACGCACACACACACACACACACAATAAATACGTAAGTTAGGTTTTATATGAACACTGTTCCTTTTAAAGGTCTTGGCAGTCATAATGTATCCGTATGAACTATGCAGGAAAAAGTCGTTCTTGATGGAAAACTTCTTAGTCGTTGTTCCTGCGAGACAGTAATACAGAACGTAATTGTTCCAGACAAAAGAAAACAATAAAAATAAGAAAAAAAAACTGTTTTTCCAGAAAACACTCGGAGTGAGCAGTGAAAGGTAATAGGGAACGGAAATTGGTACTTCCTTCCTCATCTTGGAGGAGCTCTGTTGCTGTCGTGTTTCAATAGTGTCGGGATATGTATTACAAGAGTTGGCTAAAACTGACAAGCATGCACTTCAAATAGTCAGCGCAGTATATATATTTTTTTGTAGGTTTCGAGGAACAGTTGAAAAGTTACCAGTTAAGAGCTAATTTTTAGACATGCATTAGATAGCTCTTTTCACTCGATAAATGAGGTCTAATGAGTTAGATGGATTGACTACGAAAAAGAGAAAGTTGAGCACAAAATCGTTGACCATTTTACTTTCACATAGGAAAACTAGAAGGGTTTCTTTCCTTATTAATGAACATAGCTCTTTGTCAGCCAACAAAAAAGAAAGGAACGGAAGTGAGCTTGAGATGTAAGGGAAAAAAGTCTGAACAAAAAGAAAGTAGAACGCCTTCTTCACTGTATTAAAGTTTATCCTGCGCTAATTAGGCTTTCTCTCAGCAACAGATATATACTTCATCTTTACTAAATGAATTTCTCCCTGGGGAGTATTTTTTTTTTATCTGACGTTCGACCTTAGTCAAGCAAGGAGTTGTTCATCGTTACGTGTTCCCACACATGTTGCTGTGTAAAAAAAAAATCATGACGATTAGCAATTCGGAGACGCAGTTCGACCATTATTAATCCTGAATGATATCTTCGGTTTCCTCGAGTTTATATTGTTACCAAGTTTATAATCATCCGGAAAACCGTTGAATTCAAAATTATAGCCGAAAATTGAAACTCGAAGAACTCTTAATCAGCTATTTAAAGGGGAAAGGCTGTCTATTCATAAATAGTGGGGAAAAAAACTTTTTTCTTGCTTTTTATCAAAGCTCGTCATGGTCACAAACTAAACAAATTTTCTATTTCCAGCCCAAATATGAACGACTCAGCTATTATATTCAGTTTTGGATAAAGAAAGATCCGTGTACTTATTTTGCATTCAATGCGTGGAGTCACCATTAAATCGAATATGAAAACGGTATCTGCTACAAATGAATTCTTGAGCGGGGGAGAAAGTCTTGAAAAGGGATATTTCCATCGATTTCCTTCCTCATTTCAAAAGGCTCCTTTATTTAGTCACTGTAAGTGGGAAAACCTTTTTTTCTGACTTTTTCGTACAAAGAAATCCTTCATTTATTACAACTGTTGCTAAAAATCCTGACAAACTATAAAAAAAGAGGCTATTTTGGTAACATCGGAATTACCTGGTTATTGAAACGTAGGGAGAAAAAGGCTAAAGGTAACTAAAAGCTTTGAAAGCAGCTAACTTGAATAGAAAGCCTTGGAAAATGACGCAAGAGAGAGAAGAGGTGAAAGCGTTTATTCAATTTTTTCCCACAAAAGTCCACGAAATTTTGGTGGGATTACACCAAAGAGAAGAGATGATTAGAAGTCTTCGGTGTTATCATATTTGGACACAAAAATGTCAGAATCTGAGGACATCCGGTCTGCCCGGGTTTTGCTATGTTAAATAAACGAAAATTTACGAAATCGTCTTTTTTTACATTGAACTGACCAAGATCAAGCCAATGTCAGGAGGATTGGTCATCCTTTGAAAAAGCAGACGTCCCACTATGCACTCCACAAGTATGCAAACAAAAAATATCAACGTAATTTCACTAATTACACACGAACTTAAACAAAGAGGTAGACATAAAAACTTATATTGATACAATATACCAGCAATGATATAGACAACTAACGAGTAACAAGTATCAGGATATTAAGAACAAACATGGGATACAGTATAATTTGAACTTTACATGCTTAAATAGGTTCTAGGAAGGAGTTTTTATAGTTCATTGTCGGTGATATACGTTACCTTTCAGAATTTAATTTCTAGCTTATCGTTTTACGAATACTTCCACGAAAACGAAATTACTATTCAGTCCTTTATGAACTGCCACTCTGTTTCAATATATAAATTTAATAGATTTTTGTTGAATTCAACACAAAATACTTTGAACGATGAAAAAAACTTGCTAAATTCTTAGTAAAATGCACACTCTAACAAGAACAACAAAACAAACCACAAAACTTTGAATATTTTTCTTAGTCTTCAGTTCATATCCAAGCAAGAATGCATATCCGTTATCATCACTTTGCAATGCTCACACTCAGTCCAGAAAAACCCTCACATTAAAAACTCATAATAACTTTGTATCGCTCACTTGGAGATGGATTTCCGAAGACCTACTGAGGTTTATCTCTTGAAAGATGTCCAGTTTCTTATCGACAGAAAGACTTTTGGGCTTCAGTTGTAATTGACTTATAATCTATCGGCACTAACAAAACAATTCCATCTCGCTTGCAGTCTGCTAGTAGCAGATTTTTACATGCAGTTAGACATTTTTATGAATACTATGCTACTACACTTGTAACTACAATTCGGTAGTGTGTGTGGTTTCCACTGATTGTGTATTAAATTCATAAAAAGGTCCGCACAACAAAGGACCCAAAGTCAGAACGATCCTGGCGAGCTGAAAAAATATGAATTAAAAAATTACAGGCCACGATTACGTCCGGGAAAAATCCCTGGTTTTCTTGGTATTTTGGAAAATTTTCCGCAATTTAAGCGCTTCCTTCTAATGAATAGAGCCATAGAATTTCCCGCACGCTGGAATTAGTAACCACGAGGTACGTCAAACTGATCGGACGAAACATTTCCTCGTGGTTGAAAATGCACAAAGTTATTTGACTCTGGCAAGACCTGAAGCATACTTGAATCTAAAATCGGGATTGCTATTTTTATATTTTTTTCAGTATATAGTAGCGCAAAACCATATTGTGAACTACTAAACGATTTATAGATGCATTCCGTCCTGAAACGTGTTTACTTTAGACGATTCCCTATGAGCAAATGGTAAGTAACGCGAAAAAAAAGTCAACATAAACTTAGACAACAGTTTCACCCGAGAAAGATGCGTTACGATTTTTTGGCAAGAATGTTGGTTCCCTAAAAAAGCGTCTATGCAATACGCTCGGATTTAAATGTTTTTGAAAGACGAATCTAGGTTAAATTTCCTTTGCCAACTGCGGCATTATGTTTTCTTGTCGATAGGCTCTGCTTACGAAATGGTCTATAGGTGAATAAAATTTTTATGTAACTCGTCTTGGAGCAGTGAAAGGCCAATACAGATTGGAAGTATACCCCATTTCCGTGCGTTAAACTGTACACGAGTGTTTCAAGACTGTGTGTGACTGTAAAAGATAACGGAATGAGTATTTTGTAGTTCATGAAGATGTTAAGACGTACCCATTGCTGGTAGCCCTTTATATCCTAACTACTATTAACGCCACATTTACTTACTGATTCAAATGCAACTTTACAAGGGCTTCCATATTTATGGCTAGGAATCCACATCCGCAACACTTATTTCCTAACTTTAAGCAGAACTGCCCAGGGACATTAGTTAGTCGCTATACATATACTGTACAGTGGACAAGCAGTATTTTTCATCTTGAAATTTAAAATGCTTAAACATGAAAGTTGAGCAATTGAAACTGGAGTTCGAGAAATCTTTGATAGCATCAGAAACATTTCAACATGAGGCTTAAAAAATATTGCAATAAATTTGTGTTATGTGTGTGTTTTAATGCTTGCAGTTAACTGGTTTGCAGGGTGGTTGATGCACAAAGGAAGTGAGCTCAGACTGTTTGTATGGGTTTGTTTGATAAACGTGCTCAAATGTCGTCTTTTCATACATAATATAATTTTTTTTTGCAGTAAAACGTCTCTCATGAACTCAGAAGGGATGTTGCGAAATCAAATTAATTTATCAACTCTCATGATATTATTTGCATCTAATGCAGCGAATTATAATAGACCATATTCGGAGTATTTGCAGATGACAGAATGTAATTTTTAATCGTTATGAAACAATATGGCTGTAACTTATTCTGTACACAATACTGAAATCATGTATGAAAAACTATATTTTAACTCATTAAATGTGTCTTTTAACACAATTTAAATATGACGTTAGTAGATAAGCAAACATGTATTCAAGTAGTCTATTTATAATCACTGTTAATGCACGTTTCTACGAAAAACGCCTACTGATCCATTCAACAGGTTGACCAAAGAGCTTTTCTGAGAACCATGCAAAATGTCTCTGAAGCGTATACACACAGTGTAAAGGGTACCAAATACTGTATTGTCATGTATTTCTCGATTGGAGCGAAATGTGAGGAAAAAGAATCAGCAATCAAAATATTCCCTAAAAATCTTAAGGAACTCCAAAACTCTAAAAATTTGATGTATTTCAGAAAAAAAGTTTACGTCGCCGCAAAACTTATTTACTGCTTAGTGCTTAGCTACAGCTACACAACGAGAAACCATCAATTACGTGAAGAGAATTTAAAAAAAAAGTTGTGAGTTCGGGACTAAGCGATTCCGAACTTTCCAGTCGTTTTAATTCAAACAAAAACCGTTTGGCTGTGCTTGGCACGTATGGAATGAGCTAGACTTGAAAACAAAGAAACTCATCAAAAATATGAAAGTATATAAGAAACATTCTTTATCATCCATGATTAGGAGAATACTTTGAAACAAAGGCACTTTTTTAAGAATTCAACTGTGTTTCAAACATACCTTATGTAATTGAAAACCCCTTGGGTATTTACCTATGACGAAATACCCTGGCTTAATGCACAACTCTCAGTACGTTTATGACTGCATATTTTAACTCGCTGCGTTTGGGATTACAAAAGCCGCATTGATACCTGGAAATTTGAAGCAAACAGCATTAAATCAATTCAATGCAATGAGTTTGGACATATTTATCGCTTGTGTTGATCAACTGAATTTTGAGAAACGAAATCGAACTGTATTCTTTGTGGATGTACTGCATAAAATTCAGCATCATCAAAGATAGAAATTGGATGGAAATTGAGGGAACACAATAGTTGCCATCATCGTTGTCTAAGATTTTGAAGCATCATTCCATGATAGATAAGACAGGAAAATATACATGAGTCTGAAAAAAATAAAATGTTATTGCTGCCATTATTGCTGACTGTGAAAGAAAAAGCTTCAGCAGTTTCGTACGTTACCGGATTAATACATTGAAATTAAAGCAGCGACAAAAAGAATGTTTTACGATGAATATAATGACACGATTTCTTTCTATTGAGTATCCAACTCAAACGGCAAGCTCGTCTTAGCAACATTTTTCTTTTACGTATGCATCTTTGCTAAAGTGAATGACCACAAGGAAAGGGGAATAACCATTAAGAAACGGCAATGAGCTCTCATAGCTCTTTTGAGATGAGATTACAATAATAATAAAAAACACACAGATGTACGATCAAAAAGCCTTGAAATGAAGGCACTGCGAAATTGCAGGTAGACAAGAACAAAAAAAGCTAATACAGCCGAAAAAGGAGCCCACAAAACAAAATCCTCTTGTACATGAAACCTAAACAACGTAATATGAGATGTGTTGTATATAGTTTGCAACAACATAAGGCGTTTGTTGCCTGGCTGCCTTCACGGTTGACCATAAGAGTTGAACGTCTTGAGATGCTAAGCTTATGTAAAAAGTTTCTACCTCCATTGACTTGATACGAGAGAGCTACTACCAGTCGGGAGTATAAAACTGTCTTGAGCGAACAACACCTGTTGTATACACTGCCGAGGAGTCGTCATCCTAATCATCGTTTTTTTTTCTTCATAAGATAACCCCCTCCTCTGCGAGCATTATTAGCTCATCTTCACTGTGCTGAGAGTAACGTCTTATGTAATCAGCCCGGCTTTCCTCCATCAACTTACTACCTGTGTAGTTGGGTAGGGAAAAGATAGAAAAGGATGTTTTGAATAGATGATAGTGCGCTGGATCGCAATGTACGAAAGCTACACTGATTCTCGATTATCGTGGTACATTAACGCAGGATTGCAAACAAGTACGGTGAACTTACACAGCGCAAGCAAACAAATGCCTCGTCACAGTCATCATCATGTTTTGTAGCCACAAGGTATGAAGTAGATGGATATTTTAAAACTTGGATTTTCAAGACTTTCAATGCAATCTTTCAAACCGATAATGTTTTAGTTTGCAATTTCAATAAAAAGTAAAGAGTAGGAAATACCCGAGATGATTTTTTCAATGCTGTCCGTCTAGTGAAATAGTAAATATTGTATGGAGTAAAAGTTAAGATAAGGTGAAAAACTACAGCTGGTGGACTATATTCTTTGGTGCAATAACTATATAATTACTAGAGTCCAAACAAATTGTAGTCATGCAGGGTTTTAAAAATTTCCAAACTTTAGGATTTCTTCGTCGAGGACGAAGGAGAATTGGTATGGATCACGTAGAAATACTGTAATCTGATGAGGAGGTGGATTGGACAGTAAGACATGTTTAAAATGAAATTGCCAGCGAGTTCAAGAGGATCCAAGGAATTTTTAAATGACTGCTGTCGTCTTCTTGGCAGTATTGCTTTCGGCTAGTTTTTTTATGAATGATTTATATGAAAAATGAACAAGCGTGTTGTTTGCATTTTAAGGTGTGGAGGAAAACATTTTGTGGGTTGGAGCTCGGGAGTGATAGGTGATTCGAGAATGTATAGGATGGTAATAGGGAGGTTTGTCTCCTAAAGTCATGACAATTTTGTTTGACGATGATTCCCTTACTATTATTATTTTTCGACGTGAACCTAGGTCTCGGAATTATATTTTTATTTGAAATCATGTAACATTTTTCCAATTACTGTAGTCAGCCTAAAAGAGGATGGTTACCAGCCAGGAAATCTTGTAGCAGAAGTAAAAGCATCTTTCATGGAAATCGTCGATTCGTAAGAGGTGTTGGTGCGACTTAAAAGGATTACACACGCCTCATAGCTATGAACATTCCCTCAGAAATGGGTAATATCTCTAATCGCAAGCACCCACACGGAGGATTTGTATTCAGGGAAAGTTTTCAGTATTTGCTTTCTGTATCGTAGCAATTAAATAGAAAAGATCCCGTTATATTTTACGCTTCATTTCTTCCCATGCTTTGCTCGACAGTCATTTGGCTAATAATATGTAATGAAATCGTATTAAAATTAAAACAGACATTAATGATCAATGGTTATGAAAGTACCCTTATTTTGGCTTATTTTTTCTTACAATCGATGTTCATCTAATTTTAACTGCTGTTACAAAACTTGAGTTGAATCAAGTTCTCTGGTGTTAGGTGGCCGCTAATTGTTATTCATTGCTAGTAACATCTATCGCAATATTAGAAACAAAAGTGTTGCATGTGACAAATGACTTAAATGAAGGGCAACACATTATTTTACAGTAAAAACTACTTTCATGTTTAACTTTCACATACCGTAAATCCTCTTAAGAGCGCCCCCGGCGAAAATTTGCAATTTCCCTCTCGACCCCAGGCGATAAATTAGAGACCCGGCAAAATTCAAATGTTTTGTTTTAAATGGTTTCGATCAGTAGCAATTTAGACTAACATCCTTTAAATTTTATTGTTGTCTTAAGGGTCAATAACAGTGGTAAAGTTTTCTTTATTTCTTTGACTTTCATTGCCGGCATTTTGGGCTTGATCCTTGCATTATATCTGGCCTTATGTAGGGACCCTTCGTAATTTCAAATTTCCCTCATGACACCGGCGTTGGTTAGGAGTCGGCGATAGTTAGAGGATTTACGGTATTTGCTAAACCCAATTCATGTCATGAAACGCATTGGAACCAGCGGAACTAACAGATTTGTAATTTTCATTCATTCGTCTGTTATGTAGAAGCAATTCTCTCTATTCATTACTATTGTCATTTACTAAACAGCGTTACAAGCGTAGTACAAACGCCTTTAAAAAACTCGTGAATACGTAGCATAACATTGTTATCATCGTGTATCTTCATCCGTTCTCATCCTACATGTGCCACCCATATCAGTACGCGACACAGCAAGCGTTTCCAAGTCAACATCCAAGTGGTGAATGTGGTGTTGAAGCCTCTTCTCCGACTACTACTTTTTTCGTCATGTCTCTAGCTCGCGTCGTCTTTCCCTTCTGAGCGTATCACCATAGCCACCATGGCTGCCACGCACCACAAGGGGACGAAGAGAAGGCGAAGGAGAAAAAAAAGTAGAATATACTAACCACTTCATAACAGTTCACTCTATCCTTTCTGCTAGCAAAAACAACTGCTTGGAATGTTGATGAGCTCGCTGCGATATTTGAAAGGCTCACTTCTTTCGGGATTTTGCAAGCATTTCTCGTTAGTGTGTTGCTGTCGGTCCGTCAGTAAGCAAGTGCGAGTTGTTGTTGAGACTGGGTTTACTGATTCACACAAAAACTTTTGCGCGTGTTGACGTGTGCATATACGCTAAACTCTACGGTAGTTTCGACAGCTCAAGGGTGACAACAACGCTGGACGGCTGGACATGGTTATATCTCTTCATAAAACACTAGGCCTGGTTGTTTGATCAAGTTCAGATGAAAATTAAATAGTTCTTGTGCAGCAAAAAAATAAAATAAAAATCTCCAGCGACCTAGCATATATTCCAAACCACCTGTCAAAGTGACATGGTCGTTGTCTTAGTGGCAATCCTTTCCCTTTTGTAAACATCTTCCTTCCAACCTCCACCGAAACCTAGTTCTACCTTAAACATCAGCGTGCGACTTTGCAAGCATTCTTTTCCTGCTCTATTTAATGTACGACCGATGATCCATTTTGGAAACATCCATATCCTGTACAGTTAACGTTCCGCAGAACTGTCTCCTGCCTGGAACAAGTTCGGGGAGATAGGAGACTTTCTTACATCTTTTGACACTTTTCATCATCTTTCGACTTGAGCTCTTCTACTCAGAAAACCGTTTTTCTCTTGTTCTCTTATGGGTAACAATGAAAATTACGTGAAAGAAAGAAAGAAAAGACTGTAATAATCGTAATCATTATTGTAAAAAGTCATTGTCTGTACGTCGATCGACAGTCTTATAAAACAAGTGTAACCGTCAACCAAATACGTTGATGCACTACATTTCCAAACTTCAACAAATAAACAACCAAAAAGTGACATCCTTTCACCGAAAACTGTTCACGCAAGAGGGGTTTCCATTTCTTGTCGTGTGTTTTCTGTCCAGCACGAAAAGTGATGATATGCATGATTAAAAAAAACTTCCTTCAATGAAGTATGATAATATGCAAAGTTGTTGTACAGTTTAATCGTTGACAGTATTTCGGTATCATTATCTTTCACTTTATAATCGAGATAAGCGTTTTCCTAAAGAGTTTTGCAGCGTTGTCGTTTAACGTTTAACTTTTAGGGTTGTGTTGAACCGTGTTCCTTTTCTCCTGTGGTGCTACTGATGCTAGTGAATATTGGTTTTGACGGAAGAGCAAAATCTCTGAAAGGAAGTAATTTGAGCTCTGCGAAGAGAGAGAACATTATTTTTTTTTGTAGAAAACAAGTGTAATGGTGTTGTCACAAGACGAGTAAATATGTAAGTATGTTAAATTCCTGGAACGTCATTACGCTACAATACAATAGTTGTTCTGTTCTTTCTGACTGTTTCCGACGTGTGAAGCGGAATCATTTCAAACTCGACGAGAGTACATGATTTTGCAGTGTAGTAGTGATAATAGCCATTATTACCAGAAGTGGCTCAGCGCATTTAGTAAAAAAACGGGCAAGAGAAGCCGTCTTGTGGACTAAACACATGAAAACAGAATTTTCTTTTCGTGGTGCTACTGACTGTGAATGGCTTTGTGAAAGTTGTTGAATTCAAGATGACAGAAGATTTTAGCTTGAACTTTACTATGACTTGTGATACACTTAGCATTCGCGGTGTTATAGTGAAAAGTGAAATGATGGGACTCGCAATGGGCAACTGACGGAATTTTGTTGTGGGTTTTTTATTTCGGTTGAAGAGTATCCATGAGTGAAATAAAATAGGTAAAAGATAACGTAGTATTAAGTGGTTGCAGCAGCGCTCCACATCTCTTCGTTGGACAATACTGTGACCTTGCATATGCTGTATTGTGAGTAAGGTAAATGTAGAGGCGTGAGCAATCACAAAGTCGCCAAGGGAATATACAGCCGTTGGTTTTCTGTGTGAAAGCGGCCATATTGCCCAAAAACTCATTATGGCTGCGGGTCCGGCGGATGCCTTCTCAGCAACCCCTCGTGGTTTCGGCTGTTATGATCGCGAGCTAATATCGGCGGCAGCAGATAATTTGTGGTCGTCAAGTGTAGTTGCCACAGCTTCCACTGGAGCATCATGGGTGGATGAGGTCCACACCAGCGATCCTGTCGAAAAGCGGATCGAGGAGCTCAAACGGAAATTTCACCGGGGTCGTCAGTTACAAATAAAACAGTTGCCTCGGGAAGTCACAGAAGAGGTATGCTTACACTTTCCCCTGTTACCGGTTCTATTTCTAACCCTACGCTGACATTTACTTTCTTTGCAGCAATGCCACACTGCCTCTTAACCTTCGTACTTATAAAGATCAGTCATGAATTGCGATACAGCAAACTTTACATATGAAACAAAAGTTCAGAATGGAGAATCATATCCTTATTGACTAATTAGTGAACACATGTCCTAACCAGTATGGGTATAAGGGTAGACTTGTTCAACCACTTGTTGTTCGTAAGCGAACCTTGTATTCAGCTGCTAATTTAAGATCAGTGAACTTTTTATCCTCTACCTGTCTATCTGGCCTTTAATTTTCACAATATAAGATTTATTTTAAACAGTTGATAGGATCCAGCGAGCAGCAGCGGTGTACATAGCATTGAAAAGGTATGTCGTAATAATGGAGAAGAACACAACTCTTCTGTCTACCTTATACAATTTATGCATTCCACGTTTTTGCGTCTATCGGTTAGTCCATACTAACCAAGTCCAGTCGCGTAAGAGCCAAAAACCAGTTTTTTAAGACTCTAAATACTTAGTAATATGTTTTGTAAGGGAATGGAAGAAACTTGCAACAACTGCAATCAAGACAGTACTCATGTTGAAGTGACGGACTGGCAGACAATAAACACATACTTTAAAAATTCATGGCTAGGATTTCGAATTTATTTAGATGTATACGAAGAAAATCTTGCCATCGCCATATGATACGTACAACGTCTCTTCCATTGTTTAAACTATAAATTGCATTGCCCATGTATTTACTGACACAATACGAAGTTGGTATTATCTTTTTTTTTCTTTGCAATTTTGTCAGTTTGCTTATGATGACAATAACACAAGTGGTCTTTCTCCATCTGCAACGACAAACTTGCCATATAATAGTTGTATTTTGATTATGAGCACTTCATCTTGCTGCTGTTGTGATGTTGCAGTTCCCTTCATCAAACTAGACAAGAGAGAAATATTATTTTGTATGCACATTACACCACGTAAAAATTAAATGAGGCTTGTTTGGAACCCATTCTATAGCCTTAAAATGCATCCCTAGAAGTTTTTTGCGCTACATTTAATATTTATTACAGTACCCAGTGAATCATAAACTGTTCCCATGTAAATGTTTTCATTATATTTACTCGGATGTGATACGATGCTTTACGGCAAACTGTATGCATATGACGTGTGTTTGGAAGCCGGTCTGGGGGATATTGAGTGAAACTGCAGGTTTTATTTTTGTGTCAATAATTAGTCGTTTTTTTCCCGACTCATCATGTTTTATTGTACTATTTAGGCCCCATTCCGCCACTATAACAGTCAAATCAAGTTTGTTTATTTAGGATTCGTTTACGTTACGTTATTATATTTTTAGTGTTATGGAGGTGTTTACTTTGGAATAAGGATAACATAATATTTTTCGATGCTAAATATATACATGTATATATACCATACGTATAGCGCCTTTTTCGTGCTAGTCCCCTGTGCATTCGTTCATACAATTTGTTTGCCCAGACAAACGTTGGCTACTCTGTGCCCATTAAAAGCGTGCATCAGAAAAGTTATAATGCTACTCTACAACCTCCCACAGACGATTTTCTTAGCAATATGATTGAGTGAGCAAACATGTCATGTAAATACTTTCGGTTCCTGGAATATTTTCCCGACGTGTAGGCATTATCTTGGTTTGATTGTCTTGTTGGACGACTAACTATGGTTAGACCAACACGTGCTTTGTATAATACTTAGATATTAGTAATTCAAGACTCTTTGCAAAATGGGAATTTGACGTGTGTGTGTGTTAAGGGTAAGCAAAAGTGAAAGTTTGATTTTAAGTGAGGGAGGAAATATTTTATAGAAAAGTTCCATTGTTTCAATGTAGTCATTTTCATGAAATTGTTATGTGTGCATGCTACGTTTCATATGAATTACTAGATCGATCTGCGTTGCAGCGATGTCTATTTGGAGCCAAAAAGAAACATAAGCTCCACACATTGTGATCATAGGGAGAGAAAAGAAACTGTTACCTATGGTGAAGAGGATAAAAGCAGATGCATCAGTATCGGTATATTTGTAAATAATACGAAATTAAGCAACGAGAATTATGTTTCCTTGCTTTTCAGTAAAAATCTCTTATTTTTTTGGATTTGTTTTTGTAACTAGTGAATCCCCCGCTATTACACGATGGAAAGTTGATAGCTTTTAATGTTTTTCTCTATGAAAATATCTTTGTGGAAAGCATGTTCAGAAAAGTGAATGCGTACGAACTGTTGAATGAATGACCTTATTGTGATTCGCTGCTTGATCAAGTTGAACTGATACCATATCAATTTGCTAGTTTCCCAAATTGTCTCTATAAATTGATAAATGAACGTGTTAAAATGACAGTTCTCGCTTATTTTAGTGTCAAAAATAGTAGTTCTACAAAAACTATTACTGCTTCTAGGGAGGAGTTATTTGTCTTGATATTTTTGTGGCTATTGCATACGGATAGTACTCGCTTGAAGTATTATTAGAAACTGGAGTTCTTGTATGACAATATTCGGGTGTCTGAGGACATTATAACTGTAATCGACATACTTACCTCATTCGTAAATCGTACTAATGGTTATCATGATGCAAAGAGGATGACGTTCATATGAAGCTACCCCGGCATACACTTTATGAATGCAATTTTGAAAATGGCGATGCCAACCGCGTGGCTCCAGTGTCATTTTTCAATAAATTTTATATAATATTGCCACTGAGAATGTCACTGCAGTAGTTTCTTGTAAAATATTACAAATAAATTTGCAAAGATTTTTAAAGCCTCAAAAAACTGAGTTGGCTCGAAAATGGCGAAAAAAATTTCATAGTGGCGTGGTTGAAAAATAATTCCACATTTCAGGAGACCTAGAAGTTCATACTCAAGCGGGGATAAGATAAACGATTGAAGAGGAAGTTATGCTTAAATAAATAAAAGATTTTTTAATGTAACAAAATTGGAAAAAAAATTAAAGCATTTTTTTGCGACAAACTAGTGCGTTTACGGGTAAGTGCCGCTGACAGGAATTAGTTTTCTTGGTTTTCTGTCAGATTTGCTATGCAGATGTTCCATTCCCGGTGTTTGCATTGATAAGTGATAACTGAGTTTCTTTGCAACTGATGTTTGCAGGGAGGCATTCATTAGCATGAGTTGAAGTTTGGCCGCTGTCTGTACTTTGGTTGTCAGTTTTATATTTATACATCGGTGATTTGTGGTTGTTTGTGTATGTGTGCCAGAAGTAAATCCTATCACTGCCATCCCCTTAAACAAAGTAGATGCGCTTCTTCTTTAAGAGATTCTAATCGTTTCGTTTCCTTACTTAGTAATTTCCTGTAACGTAGAACTTTTCCAAAGGTTCTTGCTCCACTACAGGTAAATGTTTCCACAAGGATTCCTTTTGTGATTATCACCAAAAGAGTAAATAATTTTACAAACTGTGACAGATTTGCGTCATCATACTTCGGACTATTTACGTCCAAAAACGTGTCAATTAACGTAGTAGAAGTCGTTTTTCATGTAAAAGAAGAACGAAAGATTGTTAGAGGCTAAACTGTACATGACCAGAATCGGTTGTAAAGTTACCTCTCCGGATACAAAGAATAAGATAGCAGCGATGGTCTTCCTCATTTGCCAAAGTTGCCCCCACCAAGCAGATACGTCGACTTCAAGATACCAACATTTTTCTACCTCTGATCGGGAGCCGTAATTGCCCAAAACTGGCCTACGTTTCATTCATACGTGTATGTGCCGCATAGCACATCAGGATATTGTCTGTTTTTTACCTTCAAATTCTCTGATACAATCTTCCTCCAATTTTGCGAATGGAGTATGTCACTTTTCATATCCGGAAACACAATTCTGGTATTTTCAACTCGAGATACTAACGGAGTAGTCGCTAGCAAACATATCTTGTGGGAAATAATGACAGTTTGTTTGAATAACGCATAGAATGCAGCAGAATAATTCTTGTTTTAAATTTTGTAGAGCTTTGTTTTGAATACTCCATATTATCAATACTCCAAATACCAATATTGTTTTGAACCTTATAAATTTAAGGTTGTCAGCAAAAAAATACATATTTCAAACAGTGAATTTTCACAGAGCTCTGCAAAGTATCGTACGGCTACGGACGGACAGGAACTTGACGCAGTTTATACCGCTTTTGTTCTTAGGGCCGTTTTCCTTCAATTTACTTGGATGCCATGCATTTATTTATTCTAATTTACATCGCATTCGGTTCTCGAAAGCGTACCCAAACTCTCAGCTTCTAATTTGAATACGAGCTTGCTCAAATTAAGTTTTCAGAGTAGTATATTGTTCGGTTACACACAAGTTTTAGACGTCAGCACTATCCGAATTGTGTATGTTTTAATACTGAACTTCATTGTGTTGAATGGAATATATAAAAGGAGACGAGTTTCTAATAATTTGAAAACCTTTTGCCTGTACCAGTATTAATAGTGATAGCGATGATTTGTCAAAATGATCCTGTCTCCGGTCTGAAGGATGAGCAAAAGGGTTGAGTTGTTTTCTCCTTTTCATGCTTTCTAATCTTCAAAAAAACCCAATGCGATTGTGGCTGTGGTTGCGATCTCTGAAAAGAAAAGAAAAGGAGCAAAACAGGATGCTTTCTCTCGGATGTCGGATAACCTATACTGGAAGTACATCTGTTTTGCATGTAAAATACATATATATTTTGCATTTCATCTTCACTTCTCTTTGTCAACTCATCGGGTTGTCAAAGAACATAGGGAAATGCGGTGAGGAGAGAAAGAGAGTTTACTTTCGACTTCTGACTCGTACGTCTTCTGATGTACATCTTCTTCTACAAAACTTGATGGGCTGGGGTAACATGCCTACTACATCTGCCAGATTGAATCAGTGATACAGCAACTAATACGTTCTGGCAAGACCGCCACGAAGATGATGGAAATGGTATGTGTCAAAACTCAAAGAAAAGGACTTTGTGCTATCTAGGAAAGTACAGAAAACTTGAGTGACTAGATTACTCAAGCGTAGGGCGAACCAAGACGAACCTGCCGTGATTTTCGTATCATAATGTAGACGTCTTGAAGAATAACTGAAACTTTTCAAGAATACCCCGTAATAGTAGTTGGACACTATTGAGGACCGCTGTGATCACTAAAAAATGGACTTTGGAAAATAAAAAGTGTCTTTCACTTTTGGAGAAGAACAGAAAATCTGTCAACTTCTCGGAACATGAAAACAAAACAAAAAAAATATTCGCATGTTAAGTTGCCGGATAAAGACATGAATACCTAAAAGTGAACACAATATCTTGAAAAGAACAAAACAGGCAGGGAGCATGATGATTTTGCAAAACTAGTAACTCACTTTTACTGTGTTTGATTGAACAAGGTTGTAACTTTCTACATGGATTTTCATTCCATACATTTTCTCTTTGTTGCGATCACGGAGTTCAACTCTAACTCATTAGTCTGCGAATACCAGTTTACTAAGTCCAGTTTTTTGCGGCCAGAGCTTTGAAGTCTACAATTAGGACCTCTAATGCACAAAACATTTAGTACGGATGAAATATTTCGTTCGTACTACTTCAGCGTTCTCGTAGTCAATAAGTGCAAAATTTGATTTAGTACCCAGTAGCCACGCATCGCTTTTTAATATAGCAAAATCCGTTCTTCACCCTCCAAAAAGTGGAGTAGCGGAGCATTAAAATTTGGTTACCCTTGTACAGCTCTTGTACTTTAATTGCATTTAGCGTTTCCCCTCCACTCTTAAAACCATTTGCTGCAGCTGAACACAATGTTTATACTTCTTAGAGTCAATCAGTTCTAGTAGAAGTAATCGTCTTCATGTTACATTTGTCCTGATAACGAGAACAAGTTAGCGTACAGCCTATCTTTTTTTTTACAAGTTCAGTTTTGCCTTACTTCGCAAAATCTTTTGTTCGTCAAGAAGTCTGCAATCTCAGTCATTGAATTTTACGCCTCAAGAGAGAACAAGGGAAAGAAATATTGAAAGAAGAGAATTTTTAATTTGACAAAAATCTTGTAAAGTGCCAAACTATGTTCAATGATGAATGAAAGTCTTCACATGGGGTATAGGTTTTTTAAAATTCTCTACATGTCAGGAGCGTAATGCATTCTGGAAAGTTTAGATAGGGAATGTTTTTTTTCGCTCAAAAATTCTTTCTAAAAAGTTGACGAAAAGTATGCGTATCAGTCCCTCATCTCATTTTTCCTAGCACAAGTCAATCCTATTATGTTCCACTCCTCTCATGTCTACTTAAAGAACTGACTTTCCCTGACGAAGCTTGGCACGATCAGGTAATCAGTTTTTGATTTTCTACGATTCCTGCTCGATCCAAATCAATACAACATATGTTATTTCGAAGTCGCTTCCGTTCGTCTTGAGTGCTGGCCTTATTTCAGTTTTAAATAAAAAAGCGTTTGTGTTTTGTAACGGAAACTCTTTCGGAGAAGATCCCATGCTTTAGCAGAAAAATTGATTTCTAGCTGGTATATAAAAATGTATGCTACGGATTCACAACTTAATCATACAGTCACTTAGTATCAAAAGTTTTGCAATTCAAGTAAAACTCCTACTACTACTTCTACGTCACTGCTTTTTAATCCAAACTCGTCTAATGCTTGTTTTTAATGATGATGTGCTCAAACAGGTATCATCGTTGTGTATCCTGGAAAGCGATGCCGTGTAGTGGCATCCTTCGTGAATCTAAACCGTTGAGAAATTGCACATTATTTAGGTTTATTTGAAAGATATTTTGAGGGATTTTAGTAACTCTGTTTCCAGTTTTACTTTATTTATCCTCTCACGATGTATACGATTTCAGCGACAATAATGTAATGGTTCAATTCACTTTCCATTTGTGTGTTTACCGATGTCTCTGTTCGCTTGCATCAAATGGAAACAAGTGTTTGTACACTTTTTTTATGCGGATGTATTATGCCTTTCGACTGATGAGTAAAAGCCATGGCGAAAAAGCGGATTGCAGTTGTTAATGGGATTTTAGGCTCCATTTTTGCGTAAAGCTTGCTGTCGAGAAGAAAACAAACTATCAATTCAACAATCGATTTTCTCCTGGGTCCCTTGTTATTTTGATTATTTTTTAAGTTGGTACCAGTCTAAATGTATGCGCTGTGCACCCGATCCTTCCTAACACAGATTTATAGACGGTGACTTTCGAAAAAAAACAAAAGGAGAAAGTTGCAGGTAAATTTGTAAAAAAATGAGAGTTTACACGGTTATCTTTAAATGTATTTCCAAGGATAGTATTCATGTGTCCCTTGGCCCGGGCCAGTAAACTGCATAAGACAGAATTTGAGATATACAAATAGGGGAAGTAATTAGCCAGAGATAAGCCCCAATTTAAAACTTTCGACGAATTATACGGAAATATTGATGGCCGAAACTTTGTTCCGTTGCATTTGGATACTTGGGTGGGTTTTTGTAATGTGTTTGTACTCTTTATTTTATCAACATTTGGGTGATAAAAATACGATAGTGTAAATGCCGGGAAGTTGTTACACACGAACGGAGACTGTTAGTCACTGTCACTTCTGAACCTGAACAGATACTGATTATCCATCAAGTGCGCTAAGCATACATAGAGAAAGTTTTTTATACTTGTTTTGTGGATCATCCATGTATGCAAACCATACTGTTTTCAAATATTCTTCTATTTTGTCTATAAATCAGCTAACAGTCAGGGAACACAAATTTTGAGCGGGGAAAATACGAGGAGAAAGTTTTTTTTTACCCGGTTGGTGAAATGAACTAGAAAAAGAGATACAATGCAAAGACAAGATGTTATATGTTATACATATGCATTCTTCCCTGTAAATGCAGATAGACTTGAACGGTAAATAAATTGAAAGCATGATTTTGACGGTCGGCTTGTTTGTTTACTGGAAACGACTTTGTTTCGTAGATAATTGTCTTGGAATATATTTAAGACGCTTATGGCATGAGAACAAAAGAAAACTGCTTAGCGATTATAAGCCGCTATGACGAATAGAGTAACTCCCAAGTCCTGTCACTTCACTCTCAACTCAAGTCAAATAAACGCTACGTAGTTGCGGTAATACCCAAGCGTGACCTGATTCATTGCAACGCGTGACTTTCGCTGGTTTTGTGTTCTCAGGTTACGTATTATCCCTCAAATATGGCTGGATTTCAATGTTCTCTGTTTTTAGCATGTATAACCGGCTGGTCCCTGTGATGCACATACCCACAGAAATAGTCTAGGTGAGTTGAAATGACGAGCATGTTAGAGAAAAGGAAGATATGAGGACACTTATGAGCTGCAAGCTGAAATGAAAAGATTCCAAAATTAAAAGAGACAAAGGAGATCCATGGACTGTAATTACTCTAGTTGTGTTTAGCATGAAAGCCAGTCAACATTTTCATTCCACCCACTTTTTTCCCCTTATTGATCAACAAGATCAAAAGAACGAGTAGATATTTTTAAAGGCAATGAGGCATTTTTGTCTTCTGTTTGACATGTGCAATGATCATCTCTCTCTCTTGTGCAATACACGGCTTCTTCCTCTTTTCTGACAAGCATCCGAAATCAGGAAAGCATTTGCAAATGAGCAACTGAAAACAATGAAGTCGTGGAACTTAGTTTTCACATCCAAGTATCATGAATGATCTTCGGCGTCAGATACTCTTATGCTATACTCCATTTCGACTTCAATCTTTCGTCTTTTATAAACAGATAGGAAAAGAGTTGAAGTTGGAAGTGAGCGGATCGCTAACACTTCTGCATTTGTAGTCACACACTTTTAGGAGTATCGCATTATATACGGAACAAAACAACCAAATAATTGCTATTTTGCGCTTTCCACGTCTATGGTTATGTATGACTATGACAAAAAGACGTAGGCATCCATCGTGCAGTTAAAAGTGTGTTTCAATGTATAAGCTGCTTCATGCATTATGGAAATCCGGTGAAATCTGTCCTGAAGCTAGACGTTCCAAGCGATCACGCAGTTTGAATCTTACCTATATAAGTAGTTACATATCAGTCATCATCTAGTGGAAAGTAACAGCTTCCAAGCATGATGGCAACAGAAACCGACTAAACTGGAACGCTTGAATGTGCCCTATACCGTTCACCGAGATTATCTGTAAATGGGTAAAACGTTTCAACACAGGAAATAAATATTGATGAAATACTCCCATGAATATACTTTCCCCATTAGGAATCAAAGGTGGACTGCTGGAAATAATGAGCTTGGGAATATGCGAGTAGTTTTTCACGTGGTTACACTTCGCTATTTTAGTGTTTGTGACTAGAAAGCGAGGAAACCATGATGATCAGCAGCGGCGCGCACCGGTGCAAAGGGATGGAAAATAAAAGGAAATGAATCTTTTAAATAACACTTTCTCTGCTCCATTCTATAACCTGAAATTTACTGTAATAATAGTCCACCTACAACTTGCAAGCATTGATTACCTATTTAAAACTCATGATCACCATTAATCATGAGTGGCTCAAACATGTAGGCGTATTCACTGGATATGTGTAGGTGGAATACAATTGATGAATTATTAAGTAGCGAAAGCTGCTTTATAAAATCGTCTTGGGTGTCTGTCCGTCTGTCTGTCCGTCTGTCTGTTATCGCGAAATCTCAAGAATGGTGAATCGTTCTATCTTGAAACTTTGACCACATAATTGTTGACCATCAGCAACTTTATGGTGTCAAGGTTGACCATTCAAGTCGTCACGTTGACCAGTTATA